>CM031969.1:24213134-24482102 GCA_018804465.1 Populus tomentosa
ACAACCCTCAGTTTTCTGAACAGAAAACTTTAACATTTTAGATTATAATACCACACATATTACATATCATAATTATCCAGCTTTTCAACCAAAACAAAGGCCCAAAAAAATTGCAGCAAAACCAAGTAACAGACCTTTTCCTTTCTTACGCTGTAGATCCACCATTTTCCCCTGTACAGCAATTGCAGCCTCACGTGCCTGAAAAAGAAATGATGAATACAAAAAATCTCTGCATGTAAATTGCCAGGGCAAAATTTTCTTGTAAAAATCAAGACCAAAAACACAATTTGTTTGCACCAAACCTTGTACTCATCAATAGCATCTTGTGCAAAAGAAATGTCTACATCCTTTTCCCTGTACCACACATCATTAACTATTAAATGTCAGAGCAACTATCACAAACACCTACTCATACACCACTACTTCATCAGTGGATAGTCAAGAAGCAAATTTCACAAGCATGGTGTTGAACCCCATAACCCAGGCAAAAAAGACCACATCTATGATGTAATTATGCATAAAAAAGGTATATATGATTTTCAGAAGTACCACTCAAAAATAATAAGACTAGTATAGTTTAGAATACCAGGTAGCTTCAGCATAAGAGAGTCCTTGCCACTTGACTAAATACTCTGGCACAACATTTTCGGAGCTATCTTTAGTGATTCGATCAGCAATAATTCTCTCCACCTACAAAAACATATAAACAAGAATTGGAGTGAGAGATTTTAAAAACAGTGTACGATTATAAATAAATAAAAAAAAAAGAGAGAGAAAAAAGACCACAATAAAGTAATGCTAAAAAGATAAACCTGACTATTTTGCTTGATTAGATCCAAATCCATTTCCTTGCTCACATCATTCACCTCGATCTGATAGATGAAAACCAAACATTATCCCAAATAACCAATTTGTCAGGCAAATTTAATTAGTATTTAAGATAAACTATGTAAAACCAGAAAGATAATTTGGATCGGGGAATATAATGTTGAAAAGACAAGCATTTGTGCATTTCTATAATTACAAGTATCTAAGTATCAACATGCCAAGTTGGACTACCATCTTGGAAAAATAAACATCTGACTTGCAAGACAACTAAATTCCAGTTATATCACCTATTCATTCTGGGTCCTTGTAAATAATAAACTAGTACAACATATGAAGCTATTTCATTGTTGTAGAAACAATGTTTGTGTATTTCTATACAAATATCTCACATCCACAGCAGGTAACAAAGTAAACTCATATCAAGAGTTTTTTTATCATATATAACCATGCACATCCCAGCATTTCTCCCTCTTCTTCTCACATACTATTATGAAAAGAAAAGTTATACCTCCTCACGTGTAAATTTTCTCCTGTACCTCACATCTTCCATCACTTTTTTAGTGTAGTTCAGTACCTTCTTAAAACCACTCAGCTGGTGACACAAAAAACAGGCAGAAAATCAGGCAACGTAAACAGCAGATAAAAAAAATCAAAGCAGAGTAAATCAAAACCAAAAAATGCATCTAAAATTAGAGCTTAAATTGCATGCATAAGGAACAGACTTATAGCAATCAAAAATTCATCTAAAAAATAGAGCTTAAATTGCATGCATAAGCAACAGAAATACAGCAATCATACATTTTGTAATTCAGAGAATGATTTCCATTGGCAGTGCAAATGTGACTGGCCTTTCCACTTTATCAAGAACTCCATTTCTTTCCAATCAGGAGCAGAATCAAACAGGTGGCTTAAGAGAACAGGTGCTGTTGATCTATTGTTCCTCACTGCATCTTCAGCCATGCCCCTTGGCTGATGCCACAGTACCCTTTCAATGGAGTCACCATCTTCTTCTTCAACTTCTTCCTATTTTGGGGAAGACAAAAATAAGGAAATGTAATAAGAGCAGACATAGTAATGAGAGGATCCATTAAAGCATTGACGCCTGTGAAGACTAGTATAATAAAATCCAAAGCACTACCACAATTTCAAAAACAAGAAAAAAGTTAAGATAAAATTATCTTTAAGAGCAGACATAGTAAGGAGAGGATCCATTAAACTACTGAAGCCTGTGAAGTCTAGTATAATCCAATCCAAAGTACAACCACAATTGCAAAAACAAGAACAATGTTAGGATAAAATAATCTTTAAGTACAATTACATATAAAATAAGAACAAGAAGATTAGGAATTCTAGTTCAAATGATTTCCAGTCATCATTCACCTCTACCACAAAAAAAAAAAAAAAAAAGAGACCTACCTAGAATCCTCCAACCATACACCACAAGGACTGATCTGATCTCATTGATAGGATTTTGGACAAAAAAATTAAAATATCAAAAATTTGGCTAAACATAGAAATGCATGGATTCTGCAAGAATATCCCATTGTAAATTTCCCCTAGAGAGCATAAATCATACACATTGCAAAACCCGGCTTACCAGCTAGGCTGGGGAAAAAGAGAGGCCTGACATAGTGAAACAAACAAGCATGCGCATGCAAAAAAAAAAATGGAGTTGAGACCAGCGACCCTGATTATTTTGGGCACAAGACCAATTTACTTTCACTTGCATTGCAAAAACTCATGCACTTTCAATTTTAAAAACTTGAAGAAAAGAAAGATAAAAGGCAAATTTAAAAAAGAACATCATACAAACATGCCCTGATCTGTAAGATGATAATTTCTAACCAAACCGGCTAGATCATAACATTTTTTCATGCAGATAAAACAATAAAGCAAGTTAGGTTTGTGGCAAAATATAGTACGGTAGACTGCACCTTTTGGGCCTTCTTCTTTTTCCCTTCATCAATTTCTTCGCTTTCATCACTTTCAACATATGACACCTTACGAACCGACCTGCTAGAAGTTCGAACCTCATTGTTTCTTCCACCAATGTTTGTTGACATTGTCGACCGGGCATTAGATTTACGAAGATGTGCACCTCTCTTGGTCATGTTCTTTGAAACAGCATCACTATCACTGTCAGAATCCTCTGCTGAATACTCATCTTCTTCAAATGATGGTTTCCCTCTCTTTTGTCGTCCAGAAGCATGCAATGACTTGTTCTCTTTGGCAGATTTTGTATTCCGCCCACCTTTACCTTGTTGCCTACTCTTAGGTTTCTTTGTGTAATAAGAATCGTCACCGTCATCACCATCTGAGATGACCAAATCATCACTGTTATTATCTTCATCTGAATCTTCACCCTCCCAGTCTTTATCCTGATTTCAGAAAAAAGCACTTTATCATGGTAAAAAAAATTGGTATAAAATATTGGTATGCAAGCATGCAAACAATATAATCTGAATCTACAGCGTTTTCTTGTCATGTCTAGCAGCATGCACAAAAATGTAAGTGTGCCATATTATATAAATTAGGCAATAAACTAATGGAAGAATGTAAAGACAAAACAAGTCAAGGAATGATACATTGGACTTAAAGCAGTAGATTGCCCTATAAAATCATGACAATCGGCCAATAAGCTTTGTGATAAATCCACATGCTGTGCAAAATACAAAGGCAGTGAACCATGCTTCAAGTAACAGATATGTAAGTGCAAAGGTAATAACCTTGTCCCCTATGTGCCCACTAGCAATGCCATAATCAGGGTCAAAGTCCGCGTCATCAGGATCATCTTCTGCAAGCAAAAAGAAAATAGATCCAACATCAAACAGCAAAAGAAATTGCCAATTACTACAAGATATTCATGCATCTCACCACTTATTCTAGTGGAAATGGTATTAAAAAAAATCAGAAAGCACAACAATAACAAAGAAATTACCAACTTCTTCTTCCTCATAATCAGCATCGCCATCATTATTATTGTCATCATAACCTTCACTATTGTGCAAACCTCTTGACCTCCTGGAGACATTATTCTTGATAGGAACCGGCTTTTTTTGCAGCCTAGAACTCAAATCAACAGAATGGCTAAACCCCCTATAATGCACCGAGTCACTTTGATCCTCCCCATCCTGCTCATAGTATTCATCAGACAACATCTCATCTGCAGGGACGTCAGAATGGCCTTTCCCCCCCTTACCCGCTTCTTTTTGCCCCTCTTCATCTTCTGAATCTAATCTATCATCCCTTCCATTTGATACATTATCTTCTGACCCTTCTGCATTTCTACCCTCTGATTTGGAATCCTGTCCAGAATCGGATGCCCCAGGATTACCCATGGGCTGGCAGTCCTTCCAAAAACTGGAACCCCATTTTCCAGCCACATTTTTCCTTCCAGAAGGCTGCAGCTCTGAATTATTCACACCAGCATCATGGTCAGCAGCTACATTACTTTGCAACCTAACCACATCATCCGGTTCACTTTCATATTGCACATCTGTGTTCATATCCAATTCTCTTTCACTAGAAGTCATATCTACATCCTCATTGCCCAACATTCTACCTAAAGCCCGACCTTGCCTCTTTCCTTCTAGGACACTCTGTGAAACTGCTTCGTTTGTATAGTTCCTGAAAAATGCCATCATCTCACATGGAATTATTTACCGCCTTTCCCTATCAGAAATGCTTGCTATGAATGCAATGCAGGAGGTAACTTCTTCTGTTGTCTCCTACAATTCCCCACAACGCCTAGAAACCACCAACTAATTAAAATAAACAACAAAGAAGAAAAACTAAAATTAAGCTTCACAAAGTGCTTGGTAAAAACCACACTATAAGAAGAAGATATTTTTTGTCTTCAAAGAGAAGAGTTCAACTTTAACCCCATATTCTTCACTGTATTAGTTAGTAAGAAATAAAACCCGAATTTGAAAAAAGAATAAATTATCTCTATTAAGTGAAGATTATAGTTAAGGTAGCAGATAACAGAATAATGGAATCTCTAATAATAAAGCCTCATTCGTTCAGTAATACATTTAATAACTAGAACTAGAGAACATTCGGATCACAATTGAAACTGCCAGATGATGGTATTCAAAACCTAAAAAACTTAAATCGAACAAAACCCACCTCTCCGGAATCGAAACCAACCGTCAAAGACTAAACAGAAGCAGAAACAAGTGCCTAAAAGAGTTCAAATGATAGTAGAGATGACAGAAACATTAAAACAGGCTCAATTCAATCAACAATAATTAGAAAGCGAAACGAAACCGATCATAATAATCACTAAGCCCACTAACAAACAAAACAGAAGATAAAAACAAAGCAAACTATAGATCCATGAGTGAAGCCACAAATCAAATGACTGCACACTTAAAACTCCAATTTATAAACCTTAAATGATCAGGAAACCCTAAATTCGGAATCGGGAGTGTTTAATTGACGAAAGTAAACATCGGAATGCGAAAATCGTGCCGAAAATCGAAGCCGACTATTTAACAAGAAGCTAACCTTCAATAAATGAATAACACGACTGATTTATCTAGCTAATCAGGTCACGATAATTTTCAGAAAAAAGGGAGAGAGGTGTACGGCGCACCTTAAAAATCGCCGGAACCGAATCGCCGGCGGGTAATGAATTTGAAAAAAGAAAAGAGCAACGGTGTCGTTTTAGATGTTTCGGTTTAAATGTTAACGGGTATGGGTTTTTGAGTATTGGCGGCGGTTTTTGCTTAGACGCGCCGAGGGTAAGGTTAAGAACGGTCACGTTTGAAAGGAAGACGACGAGTCGATTTTGGGATTAATCGTCGATGGGTGTCCGTGAGAGAGAGAGACGCCCACAATGAGTCGGTTTTGTAGAGAGAGAAAATAAAAGATTTGTTTCTTGTGTTTTTCAATTTTCACAGAGAGACAGAGAGGAGAAAAATAAAACATTGATTCGGGTTTTGGGGGTTTTATTTATTTTGGGAAAAAAAAGGTGTTTATAGTTAAAAAAAAAAAATGTTAAAGATAAATCTCTTAATTTTGTGCATTTAAGAGGGGGGGAGCCCTTGGCATGGGCCCACCAGACGGTTAATCGGACGGTAAGCGTGAGACGAGCTTTTGGAGTGGTGGACGCTGCTTTCAATTTGAGGGTTGAGTTGAGTGACGGAAATGCCCTTGGGAGTTTTCTTACCTCCAATGGCGTCTTTTAACTAGGCCGTTTGTTTGAAGAAAAATAATTTTTTTTTTATAAATTTTTTAAAAAGTAAACTCCAATAAAATAAATTATTTTTTAATAATTGATGGTATCATAAAAAGTAAATTGAAAAATATTTTTTAATATTTAATTATGCTATGAAAAATAAATTAAAAAATAATTTATTAATATTTTTTTTCAAGTTTATTAAAATAATAAGGAATAAATCTTACAAATTAAAAAGTTGAATGAGAATGAAATTGAAAAAAATCTAATTTCATAAATTATCTCAAATAAAATAAATAATAATCAAAATAATATAGATCAAATCTAATAGATAAAAAATATTGAAAGATAATGAAATTAAAATAATAATAACAACAATTTCATAAATTATTTTAAATAAAATAAGTAATAATTAAAAAAATAAGTACCAAATTTGATGGATAAAAAATTTGAATTTAAAAAATGATAAAAAAAATAGTAAATAACAATCATAAAAATAAGAATCAAAGTTAATATAAAAATCAAATTAAATCAAATTTTAAGGGATAAACTTAAAGAAAAAAAAAGATTCAAACAAAATATATAGCAATCAAAAGTTTGAGGACCAAATTTGACATAATCAACAAATAATGTAATATTTTTAAATTTTTTATAATTTTCTATAAAGTGTTTTCCGTCCAAAATAAAAGGAAAACACTTTCCTAAAAATTAAGCCAAATTTTCATTTAACAAGAAAGTATTTTTCATTAATCGAAAAGTGTTTTTCATTGACTAATTTTTTTAATGGCAAACATACACAGGAAAGTTTGGGAAACAAATACACCCTAAAAAAAGCCATCATGTGATGAAAATCCTATAAGGCATGTTGTTTAAGCATTTTTGAAAAAAATTAAAAAAAAAAACTATTTTTTTCTATGATTTAAATTAATATTATTTTTTTTTGTATTTTCATATCATTTTAATACATTGATATCAAAAATGATTTTAAAAAAATAAAAAAAATATTATTTTGATACATTTCCAAGTGAAAAACACTTTAAAAATCAACCGCAACCACACTCTCAGACGGGCTCTTAATCGGCTATTGGGTAGAGCAGATGTTTTGGGCAAAAATTTTAATCACGATCTAATGATTAATCTAGTTCATGGTTCATGTCATTGATTTAAAAAATGCAACCAAGTTTTGTTAGGTTATCAGGTTAATTCAATGTTTTTACCAGATCAACTGGGTTTTTTATCAGGTCATCTAGGTTTTTACTTTTCCTTAATTTTTCTTAAACTCATCCTTATTCCCGCTCTAGATTTGTTGGGTATCAAGTCAACCTTTTAGACCAGTCTGAGTTTAAAACTTATGATTTTAGGTTTTTTGTTGGTAAATGACTAATGTGATCACATGGTATTCACCACCAAAAATTTGTTTTTCTCAAGAAAAAAATCTCACAATCAATGCTAGTAAACCTCAAGTAAACAATCATCTATTCAAGTTATGGGTTATAATATTATTGATTCATCCATGTAATCATTAGTGGGTGTTTGAGAGTGCATTAGTTTGTATTGTTTATGCTTTTTAAAAGTATTTTTTGCTTAAAAATATATTAAAATATATATTTTTTATTTATTTTTAACATTAGCACATTAAAACTATCATAAAACACTTAAAAACATCATTTTTTAAAATGTCTAACCAGGGACTATTCGGTATTGCACTTCAAGTGGTTTTTATATTATTTTGAAAATTATTATCGTTATGATTTGAAACCATTATATATATATATATATACAAGCCATTATCAATTGCATTGTCGAATACACACTTAGAAATTCAAAATAACCTCACAACACCTTATTGTCGAGACTATAAAGAAAAGAACTTAAAACATATGTGATGAAACTAAAAAACTTCAATGAGAATTTTGTGCTTTCCACGGGCTAGATTAAGAGGTTCAGGGCTGGTGTTTGAACTTGAAGATCGACTGGATAGTTTGTGTTGTTCTTCCTATGAAATACCAGCCTCTTAAGAGGTTTAGGGCTGGTGTTTGGACTCAAAGATGGACTGGATAGTTTGTGATGTTCTTCCCATGGAATACAAGCCTCTTTATGGTTAGGAACCCTTTGATACTTAAGCTAGTCAAGTACAAGAAAAACAACTTGTAAGATAATTGATAGAAAATGCAAGTTAAAAATAATATTCCTCTCTCTTTTACTTGGTGAACAAATATTTTATAGGTCTTGATGTTGCAACTCATTAGTAGAAATGTTAATGCTCATTAAGTGACCTTGTTATTGGCAAGAAGATTGATGAATGAAAGTGTCGTGTTGAGGAGAAATATTGACAAACAAATAGGTTTTATATAATTGTGTTTATACTTGTAGATAGATCTTATAATAAGACTCTTGCTTGTTGCATAAAAGTTTGTACTCACTAAAAGAACTTGTCAATAAAGAATAAGTTTGCGTGCATAAGGCGGTGCTGGATGTGTGAGTCAATAAAAGGTTTCGTTAACACGTGTTACATGTTACCAATAAACATTAACACTATATTTTGAAAAACATATAACTATACTTGTGGGTTGTCCTGAGACCTACTTCTCATTCACCAAGATATTTTTATGCAGATTTGTTGCTTTAATGCTCGGGTCACTATTTAGGTTAAGACCTAAATAGTATATGGAGCATTGATCAGGCCTAAATCCAAATGGCTTTGAAAGTTTTTTCTTTTTAAGTGCATTGCCAATATGAAGTTAGAGCATTAACTCCGAACTTTGCCAAGAACTAAAGTGGCATTTGGTTATTGTCTTGAGATAGAAGAGACGGAGACAATGGGAATAAAAATGTGTTTTGTTGAAGAGACAATGATAAAAACATAAAAATAAATTTGTCCTTAAGATAATTTTTTAGTGAGTTTCTATACTTCCAAAATAAAAGGTATAGGGTGGATATATTTCCAAATACAATATTTATTATTCTTTATTCCTAAAATATCTTTTAAAAAAACCCTCAGTTTTAAAATTGTCTAACAAAGAGATATAATGGTAAAAATGGTTATTATAATAATTTTAAAACCCAACTCGAGGGTCAATCCAAGGAAAAGCAGCATAATAATAAAAGTGGTTATTATCATAGTTTTAAAATTCAATTCGAGGATTAACCTAGGACAAGGCCCGGGTTACGCGTGGAGTTGATTGTTAACCTTGGTTTATATAAGGATAAAAACAATTATTATCATAGTTTTAAAACTCGACTTATGGGATGACCTGGGGTAAAGCCTGTGTTAACATAAAAATAAAAATAGTTATTATCATAGTTTTAAAATTTAATTCAAAGATCAACCTGGGCAAGACTCAGGCATAGATCATCAGGGTCAACCCAAGTCAATGTAAAGATAAAAATTATTATTATCAAAGTTTTAAAATCCGACTCAAAAGTTAACTAGGGTCAAGCCTGTGTCACGTGTTTCTTATGATGAAAACATTTTCTAATAAAATATTCATCTCATTTTCAGTTCAAAACAATCATTACAAGATTAGTTAACGGAAAATATTTTCCAATCTTTCCCTTCAACTAACAAAACACTAAAAGGCGTGGTTAAATCATGATAGCCACAACTATAAAACATTATTTATTGAAATAGTGTTTTATGATTTTTTAATTTCACCCCTCATCAACTCATTTTTTTTCTTTTTTTTTAATTTTATTATCTAATATTAGGTTGTTTTGGGAATTGTGCTTTGTAATTTTTTTTCTTTCATTTATGTTAGGTCATGTACTAATCTCATGGATTTTTTTTTATTGATTTCAACTTTTAATATTAGATATATTGGAAGTGATATTTCATATTTTTTTGTTATTGCTTTCTATGAATTTACCAAGTCTAAAGACTCAGGTCATAATTTTAATATGTTAACTCAGGTTCACAGAAATCTTTTTTATTTGTCACTATTTCTAATTGATTTTTTTTTAATGTTATCATTCAATACTAGGTTGGTTGGAAAATTAGTTTCGTAGTTTTTTTTTTCAATGGGGTTATTATGATGTCATGACCCTGATCACAGATTTGACATATTGACCTTGTTTATTTTTTTAATTTAATAATTTTTTTACTTGATTGATAATTTTTTTTCAGTTTATGTTATATAGATTTATCTTGAATTCATAATCTAAGTTTCGAGTTTGGTATGTAGAGCCAGGTTGATTTATAATTATTTTTTTGGGTCATTTTTTAATTGAATATATATTTTTTAATTTTACCCTCTAATAACTCAATCATTTTTTTTATATGTTTTTTTTTTAATCCCATTCTTCAATATTAGGTTGCTAGGGAATTAGGCTTCGTAGTTTTTTAAAATTTTCTTCACATGGAGTTATTCCAGTCTCATAGATTTATTTATTTTCCCTCAATTTAAACATTCAACACTAGATCTGTTAGAAATGGAGCATCATAATTTTTTTATATATAATTTTTATAAATTTATCTTGGCCTTAAGATCCTAGTTTCAGGTTTAACATGTTAGCCCGTATTGACTTGATTTTTTTTAATTTTTTTTAATTTTTATATTTCATCCTTCAACATTAGTTAGTTAGAAATTAGGCTTTGTAATATTTTCTTTATTTTCTTTCCATATGATTATCTTAATTTCATGTCTTATGTAGGTTTTTTTTTTTTGTCTTTTTTATAATTTAATATCTTTTTTATAATTTCATCATTTACCATTAGGTTGATTATGAATGAACCTTCACAATTATATTTTGATTTGATTTCTATAAGGTTATCATTATATCATAACCGAGGTCAAATATATAACATGTTAACTTGGGTCGATCAAATATATCTTCTTAGTATCTAAAAACAAACGTCAATTAATATTTTGTTGTATCAATATTTTTTAAAAAAACAATAACATCCAACATGCATCATATTTTGATTTTTTTTATTTTTATTATTATAAAACACTTTAGCAATGCTTGAACATTTTTTATGTTAAAAAAACTGACATGACATGACACGAAGTTCAATGCGAGCCAATAATCTAGTTAATTCTAATTTACTGTGTTGAAGTTTGGGACTGATGTTGAAGTTTGGCAAGGGCAAAAATGCATCAAATTAAAAGTTTCAGGGCAATCAGGGGTGTAATTGAAAGGATTCAAAAGCTGGAGGACCAAATTCCTAAATTAAAACCTTAAAGCTAAAAACAACGTCATTTTGAAAATAAAAGGGACTAGACGACATGTCGTCTAGTTATTATTCATCATCCTCTTCTTTTTGTTCGAAAATGTTTCTTAGATGGCTTTTTTTATGTGCATTTAATGTTTTGTCTCTTCACCAAATTTGACAAAACATACCCCACCATAATGGCCTAATATTTGACTACACCCGATATGATTTTTTTTGGCTGATTGACACCACAGTCGACATGACGTTGCGCTAAAGAAGCTAACTTAGACAACCTTTAACTGTTAAAATTTGACAATTCATGATGGCCACTTTAAACCAATTGTTGAGATCCTACTGGACTAAATCAAGGGTCAAAATTTGTCCCTAATAAAAACAAAATGTCCCTCGTCTATCTCCTATAAATAAGGATAGATTCCATGTATTGATGATCAAGAAATAAAAGGCCACAGTTTTAAAAAAAATCAATTTTTTTTCCAAGTTTCATCTTATTCTCTTCGCCAATCTCTTCCTCCTCTCTCTCTCTCTCTATCGCTTTTTTAGTCATTACCACCTCAGCACCACCGTGAAAAACAACAACCCAATCTCCTCCACTTATTCATCTTCTCACCGGCAACAAAAGCAGCCATTGTAAGCTTCTCCCTTTTCGCCACAAGTTTTTTCTTCTAGCAATAAAAACCCTGCAAGCCCTGATCACTGGTAGCAACTCCAGCCCCACTATAAGCCACCAACGCCTCCACCATCCTCATGCTAGAATAGCGATGACAGCCACACCCTTCACACTAGGTAGTCTTCTTCTCTCCCCTTCCCTCTTCCATGCAACAACCATGGTTGTTGCATGCAAAACGATAATTCATACTGCATACAATATAAATAATTCATAAGGTCATTAGGTTGAGCCACCGGACATGTGAGCCGGGTGAACCCATATTAGCCCAATTAGAAAAAAAAACAAAAAAAAAGAAAAAGAAAAGATATGTTGGGCCAACATTCAGTCCAGCACGACTGAGTCGAGCTGGACCTATCTTAGCCCCGCCCAAATGGCTAGGCCTAGTTTAGGCCAATAAAAAGAGAGAGAAATGTTGTTGGGTTACTAGTTGGCCCAACTCGACTAAGTCATGCAGGCCCATTTTAGCCCAAATGGTGGCCGAGTCTAACCCAATATATTTAATAATAAAATATTTATAACAAAAAACTATAAAATTTTCAAAGAGCATTTTAAAAATATTTGTAGGTTCTCCACTTGTTTTTATAACAATTTTGCATAATATAAGGCTATAGACTTACACTGTAAGATACAAACTTGGTATTAAAAATAATTGGTTTTCTCTATTTTTTTTTAAAAAATAAAAATTGTTTGTCAAAAAACACATAAAAAAATGTTTTGTTTTTATGCAGCAGGTCAAATCCTAAAAGTTTTTTCATGTAGATTTTCTAAAAAGAGATAAAGTCATTCTTATCTTATTTAAAACATGCAAAATAGATATCGTAACCAATTTATGATTATTCATTGGGGTATGGCCACATACAAAAAACTTGTAACAATTATTTTGTTCAGAACATTAAGAATTAGTTATATTTAGGAAATAAATATGATGCTAAAATATGAACCCTAGAAAGATCAATATTTAACTCAATAAGGTAGAGACTTATTTACGAATGAAAATCTATCTTGAACCTTAGGAAAAGACCAACAGTAAAAACACGACCTAAAAAAAATCAAATAACAATGCAACTTACCTTAGGTAGAGTGCACTAAATTAAAGTGATGCATCTTTTCCATTCACAATTAGTCCATTATCTAGAGTCTCACATACCATAGGTTTTTTTAGTAACTATACTACTAGGTGACAACTTTTGAACTTATACTCATAATTTTATGATTAAACTCAAATCCCCTTTTCAACACACTCTCAAGAGGCAGACTCGTTGTTCGGTGCCGCACACGCCGCGATAATTATCACAATTATAAATAACACCACTACAACCATCATTAAAGCTACCACCATAACCATCACCATCACCTTTATCATGAATGCCCCAACAATTTCTCATTTCATTACAGTCATCCAAAAACCATTAATGGAACATCAAATTTACTCTAGTGAAATGATTTTTTTTTTAATTTTATAAACACAGAAAATAACTTCTTTTTAAAAAATAGTTTTTGCAAAACAAAAATAAACTTTATGCATTAGCCTTACAATTCTTATTTGTTAGACAACAAAACTTTTTTTTTTTATCCATTGAAATTTTATTTTGAGATTATTATACATTTGGCATGTAAATTTTTTATTTTATTCTATTTAAATGTATTTTTTTATTATTTTTTTCTATTAGAGTGTGTAAGCTTTTACTTTTTTTCTCCAGTTTAGTGTTTGTATTGTATTTGACCAAGTACACTACGAGATGGTTGTTAAATTAAAACACCACTATGCTTGCTAGTATGTATGCCAAGTGTGTAACACTATTTCATCTTCGATTGAGGGTGTCTGGTTTTATTATTACAAAAAAAAAAACTAAAAGGAATTAGTAAAGTGTTGTGGCCATAGATATATCTCACCCTTCACCGGAATAACAAAATTATGCTTTTACCTTTTTTAAACAAAATTGATGAAACTTGCAATTGAGGGTAATTTTTTTTTTTTAGATGATAGATTGGACATTGTAAAATTAACTAGGGATAAATTGGCTGGGACACTTTTTTTTATTATAGTAACATGACTATTTTGCCTTTAAAAGAAAAAAAATGATCTTTTGTCTTTCAAAAAAAAATACACAATTAAGTTACAGTCATATCTTTAGGAGAAAATAAAAGTGAACATGCATAAAGGGGTTTCTTAGTCTTTTTAATTATTTTAAAAAATTATATGGTGGATTTACCCTTAGAATTCAATATTTTCTTGATTATTGTGTTTTTGCAATTTTATCCACTATCATTTTGTTATATTTATTTTTTTATTTTAATTTTGGTCCTTATTCTTTTGATTGTTATATTTTTATCTTATTCTTGATTTTGTCCCATAACATTTAATTTCATGTGGTTTTTTATTCAATTTTGGTTCTTATTCTTTCAATTATTTTTTAATCTTTTTTAAGTTTATTTTATTTTTCAATTTAACCCCTAATTAATTCCTTTCATTTTGTTTTTATACATATCTGGTTTGCATTGTTTAAGTTTCAATTTTTTTTTGGTTGGATATTTTATTTTGTTATTTTTTCATAATTACCTTCTAACAAGGCAATACTGGCCTCATGACCAGGCTCAATTTAAGTTCACCTTTTGTAGGGTCCTTTATTGAAAATTGTTTTTTTTTTTTAAATTCATCATTTGACTTTTGGTTAATAAGCCCTTACCTTCATTGTTTGTTCCACTTTCCTTTTTGTTAACTTATCCCGATCTCATATCATGTTTATAGATTTGTTAAGTTAGCCATGATTGATTCAGATTCTTTCTCCTCGATGTTTTTTTTTTATGAAATTTATTTTTTTAACAATTTCATCCTCTAACATTAAATTATTGGCTCTTGAGCTATGTGATTTTTTTGCTTTTTTTTTTTTTTGTTATCTCGAACGTAAGTTAGTCAAGTTAGCTTGAGTTAACTTGCATTTTATTTCTCAATGTTTTTTTATTTAACTTTGATTTTTTTTCCTTGGTTTTTTTATGATTTTTTTTAATTTCATCATTTTGCATTAAATTTTTTGTCCTTGAGTTTTGTTATTTTTTTCACTTTTCTTTATGTTTGGTTATTTCAATGGCAAGTTAGTTAGGTTAACCCGGTGGTTAGCTTGCATTTTCTTTCTCGATGTTTTTTTTTATTTGACTTTGATTTTTTTTTTGCTAGGTCCGATTTTTGAAAGTCTAATTTCTTTTTATCTCAATCCCATGTCGCGAGTGGTGGGTTAGTCGAGTTAATACAAGTTGAATAAAAAACTTTTCCTTGATTTTTCTAAGACTTTTTTCTTTCAATTCTATTATTTTGCATTAAATTATTTGTGCTTGAGAGTTGTAATTTTTTCACTTTTCTTTATGTTTTGTTATTCCGAGGGTGGGTTGGTTAGATTAACCCAGGGGTTAGCTTGCATTTTCTTCTCAATGTTTTTTAATTTGACTTTGATGTTTTTTTGTTAGGTCATTCTGTTGAAAATCTAATTTCTTTTTATCTCGATCCTATGTTGCAAGTGGCGGTTTAGTCGAGTTAACTCAGATCGAATAAAAAAAAATTCCTTGATTTTTCTTGAACTTTTTTTTTCAATTTCATTATTTTGCATTATATTATTTACCCTTGAGCTTTGTCATTTTTTCACTTTTCATTTTGTTTTGTTGTTTTGAGGGCGGGTTAGTAAATTTAACCCGAGTTAGCTCAGGTTTTTTTTATGTTTTTTTATTGAACTTTGGTTTTTTTAATAGGTCTTTCTTTTGAAATTCTTGTTTTTTTTTATCTAGATCCCATTTCGCGAGTATTGAATTTGTCAAGTTAGCTCGAGTTTACTAGAGTTTTCTTATCCAATGTTATATTTTTTTGTTTTTTTTCTTTTGTTTTCATCTTTGATGTCGCACGTGTATGGCTTTGCGACGATCGTTCACCACCTTCTCGAGGTGTTGTCGTGTCTAACTTGGCAAATATGGGAAGTGACATGACTAAAAGATTGATGTTTTATCTCAAGTGCAGAAGTGTTAAAGTAATAAATAACCCGGCAAGATTGGGGTCGAACCACAGGAAAGTGAACCATATAAAATTATAAATAAACAAATGAAAAGGAGTTGAAGAGAACTTTTGAGATGTGATATTGATATGAGTATCAATCAAAGATAAAAGCAATTGTCAAGGTTAGAAGATCCACTAATAGTATTAAAAATAAATGTAATATAAACTCTTTTTATTAATCAACTGGAAACCACACACAAAGGAGGTTACAACCTGATAATTTATACTTAATAGTTCATTATAAATTTTTAAAATGATCATATTAATTATCTTATTTTAGTAACATTATATTTTTAAATATTGTCAGAAATTCATGATGTTAACTTATGTTAACAACAAATCAAGTTCCTTTCATAGCACACGTGTAGGTTATACCATACATATGACTATGAAAGTGCCAATCATTTGTTGTACCAAATGTTATACAACACAAACGTAGATTAATCATTTAACAAGTAAGGTATTAAGAATTAGTAAGATAAAAAGATAAGACATGTTAATAACAAACTTTCTTGGATATAAACATTGAAGTCCATGTTGAGTTTATATTATACCTATTTTAACACCATTAGTGAAACTTTTTCACCTTGACATAATAAACTTAGCTAAACATTATGAAGAAGAGAAATATAAATAAACTAAATAAGAATAAAGTTGTAATGAAAAGTATAAACAATAGATTAATGAAAGCAAAACTTAAACATTACAAAAATATAAAAAAAGAAAGCAAGAATATAATCTTGATCTGAAAATCAAGATACCTAAATGCATGGCAAATGTCTTATTTTATAGGCCAAAATTTAGAGCTATTGATTTAATGACTAATTGTTGAGTAGGTGACCACCTTTTGACTTGATAACAATCATTATCTTATTATCTGCAGAAAACATCATTGTTAACATCAAAATTTGAACAAATAGTCTTCATGAAAGTTCTGAGAAATTGTCTCAGCTTTCCAATAAAATAAGAATGAGGTTATTTGGACTTCTAAAACTCGAGATATGGGCTGAACACTAAATAATATCTAGGCTGCATGACAGATTCAGACTTCTTTTTTGATACTAAGATTTAGACTTCCAAATGGCAGAATTGAGTATTGGACTTTCATGAATGTTTTAGGCCTATGTCTTAGCTTTCTAGCCATATAAACCAAACTGAAATCCAATATCTATAGCTACAGTTATGATTCAATAACCGAATGGTGTTCCAGTTTGAATTGAACCAGCATCTTTTTTCTAAGCTTAGCCCTCTTTGTCTTCTCAATTTTAATAATTAAACTCATCAATCAATCATTTGATTTATGTGATAGGCTTGCATTTAAGATGAACATTTACCATAAATTAAATGTATCTTATATTATTAGACATGTAATTATAAAATATGTTTTAGTTAAGGAGTTTTTAATACTTCAAGTGCAAAATGATGATATAAAACCTTGATAAAAATACACTTTTAAGTACAAATTAGAAAGACAAGGAATTCTTGTCTTTTATCAGTGAAAAAAATGGAATGAGAGTTGTCACCTAGTATTTTGATCACTAGGAACCCTGATTGGTCTTAAAGATCAGGCACAGAGACTAGTTGCATACGGGGAAGATATTTGCACCCCAAATACGTTTTATCTATGATAGACTGCATTGTTTAATTGTCTGATATATGCTATGATTTTATTATATTTCTAATTGTTGGTTTGTCTACAGTTTAAGAAAAGTCCTCCTCGATAAGGAGATCCTTATCTTATCACGTAAAAACCTAATTGTTCTATGTCATCAAAAGAAATACCTTTTTAATATCGGGAATATATTTTACAAATAAATTCGTAATCCCTGATACTAAAACAAAACAAAATATTTTTTTTGGAATTTTTGAAATATTGGCCAAATTCTCGTGACTTTAATAAACTGGTTATTAAAGCCAAAATGCATGATAATATATATATATATATATATATATATATATATATATATTATGTTTTCTTCATCGAATGAAAATACAATATGATTTTTTAGATTTGAGAGACTTGGCCGTATGCATAAAAAATACATTTTTTCTATGCAAAACCAGGCATTTTAATACCAGATTTGTATTTTTACGGTATAAAAATACAAAACACTGTTGCTCAAAATTGATAAAAAAATACCCAAAAACATAAATTTCTAAATAAACACATGTATTTGAAATTTTATTTATTTTTATTTTTAAATTATTTTAAAAATAATAAATAAAAAAAGATGTTGGGTTTGGGCCATGGGCCTAAAAAGTGGACCTATGGGTGTTTGGGCTGCGCGACCCAAGAGGAATTGGATCTAGGCAGACTCAAGCTGAGGCGGGCCATACACCTGACCCAACGTGAGGCGGGTCAGGCGAGGCCCACCTGATGCTGGGCCACGCGTCTTGAACCGTTGTAAGATGGGTCAGGACGAGCCCATAAAAGAATGGGTTGAGTGCTTTAACCCAATATTCATTGGGTCGTGCTGGCCCCATAAAAAATGATGGGCCTATGCTCGACCCAAGCAAAGCTGGGTCGAGGATGACCTGATTGGTTGCAGTAGAACGATAATTCATTCTGCATGCAGCACTCTCAACATTCATAAAAACCCAAGGTGATGGGAGGAGGAGAGTTACCTGGTGCAGACAGCAGTGTAAGCAGTGGCGATGACTATTTCTCCCGGTAGCAATTGCGATGATGCTCCTCCCTTTTTCCTTATTTTTCTTAATTTTCTCTTTCTTTGATTTTCCTTCTCTCTCCACTTTCCTTCTCTTCTTGGTTCCCCCTTTTTTTTTCTTCTCTATCTTTCCCTCTCTCTTTTTTTCGTCCTCTTTCTTTTCTTTCGGTTTCCTCCCTTCTGCTCTCTTTTTTTTCATCTACTTTCTACTCTCTCTATAGTTCTTTTTCTTTCTTTCTCCTTCCCTTTCCCTCCTCTGTTCTCCCTTATTTTTCTTCCTTTTCGTTTATGTTGTTTCGATCTTCTTGGTGGCATTGTTTGTCTCTCTCGAAACCTCTCTTCCCTGTCAATATCTCCTCCTTCTTTGTAATATTTTTTTTTTTTTTGTATTTTCTCCTTTTTTTGTATTTTCTTCTTTTTTGTGCGGGGGGCCAAAAATGAGTTACAACATTTAACACTAGGTTATTAGGCTTTGAGTTTTACAATTTCTTTTTATTTTCCTCTATGTATGTTGTTTCGATCTCATACCTTGGGTCGTGTTTTAGTAGATTGAATTTGAGTTGTCTTAGATTATCATCGCTTGAATATCCTATTTTAACTTTGGAAAAAATTTGGTCCAACCCGCGGCATAACGCGAACCACCTATCTAGCTGTTAATAATACACGAAAACATGTAGGGAAAGTACTTCCTTTATGTGTTTTGTTATGGCTTTAATAAAACATCTACCTTTTTTATTTTATTTTTATTTTGTTAATTATTATAATTTTTTCAATTTTATCTTGTAATATTATATTTATATTTTATTTGCTTATCTCACTCTCATCACACATATAATGGGTTAACTAACATATAATGGGTTAGCTAGGTTCTTTCTTTTTATTTAACTTTTTTTTTTCAATTTCATCATTTAATATTAAGTTAATTGGGAATTAGGTTTCATGATTTATTTTATTTGCTTTTTATTAGGTTATTTGAGTCTCATGGCCCGAAAATAGTACTTAATAAGCTAACCATAGTTGACTTAGTTTGTTTTTTGTGTTTTTTTCTCCAATTTTATCATTTAATATGGAGTCGGTTGAGAATTAAGTTTCATAATTTGTTTTGATTTGTTTTTTTTGGACATCTTGGTCTCGTGATTAGGGTCTCGAGCTTTAGTATTTTAACTTTAGTAAAATCAAATATTTTTTTTCTAGGAAGTTATCTTGGTTTTATGTCCTTCAATATTTGATTTGCTTTTCATTAGGTTATCCCTATTTCATGACTTGAGCTGTAGGTTTGGCAGGTTAATTCAGTTGACTCATTTTTATTTTATTTTTTTAATTAATTTGTTTTTCATTTTTATTATTTAATATTGTGTTTGATTGAGAAATAGGCTTTATGATTTATTTTAATTTTATTTTTATGAGTTTAACCCGATCTCATGACCCAAGAATAATACTTATCAGGTTAACCCATATTAACTTGGCTAATTTCTTATGTCATTTTTTAATTAAAATTTCTATAATTTTCATAGTTCAACATTGGGCCCGACATGATCAATAAGGAATGTAGCTTCATAATTTGTTTTGATTTACTTTTTATAAGGTTATCACAGTCTCATAACTAGAGTTATAGATTTAGCAAGTTATTTCGAGTTAAATCAAATCATTTTTTTATTTTCTTTCTATGAGATTATCTCGGTTTCATGACCCAGATAATGGATCTAACAGATTTACTGAGTTTTTTTTTTAATTGATTTTTTTCAGCCTTGTCCTCTAACACCGAACTGATTGAGAATTGAGAATTGAATTTTGTAATTTGTTTTGATTTTCTTTCTACCGGGTTATTTTGGTCTTATAACCTGAGTTATGAGTTTGACATGCTAACTCAGGTCAATTTTTTAGATCATTTTTTTTTTAATTTCATCCTTTAACATTTGGTTGATTTGAAATTAAGTTTTATAATTTATTTTGACTTGTTTTCTATGATTTTTTCATAGTTTTATTACCCGGGTCATGAATTTGACATGCTAACCAAGTTAATCAAAGTCAATCCAATATGTTGTTATTTTAATTTTTTTGTAAAAGATGTCATATTTAATTTTTTTTTGGAGTCAAACTATGTTTTATGAGTCGTTTTGGTTGCTTTTGAACCTATAAAATTAACTAAGTCATATCAAGTCAACCTCACATGACCTAATTTTTTTTTACTAAAAAAATATTAGAAATATTTTAATATATATTTTTTAAAAAATTAACCCAACTCACAATACTAGTCAATTATCTAGTTTTTTTTTTGTCTATTTAGATATACGTACCTCCATCCTTTCTATTTAAGTGTTTATGTTTTCAAATGTTTATCAATAGTGCTTTTAATTTTAAAGCTAACAAATATCCAATTTGTAATCCTACGTAGGTCGTATATGACCAAGTTTGGTAAAATTAATAACATGAAATGAAAATAATATTAAAAAATGCATGAAAAGAAGATGAAAATAAAAAAGGTTTCGAAATAGATTGCTATGAATTCTTGTATGGATTTTTTTGACAAACGAGATCAAAGATTTTATTGAGAAATCGGCACACATATATAAAACTATACAAAAAAAAAAAAAAATTCCAGCTTTTTTGTATTTAAAATTATCAATTTTGTAAAAACAATTATTTTCTCACCTTTTAAAATAAGAGGTGCAGATTTGTCTGGCTTGCAATAAAGTGGATAAAACTGAGTTTACATGAGTTTTTATCCCTTTTTTTTTTTTTAACAAGCCAGCTTTTGTTATTATTTGGGCAAATTACATTATCACTCCATGGTTGGAGCACGGTAACACTTTCCATCAGTAAAAACACCTGTAAAAAATAAAAATAAAAATGCTTCGCAATAGATATACACCTGTAAAATTAACTATAAAGTATTTAAAAACACAGATGTATGTATATATAGTTTTTAAAAAATTAAATTGTTTTTATGTTTTGAATCATTTTAATATGTTAATTTTAAAATAATTTTTTTAAAATAAAAAATATTATTTTAATATATTTTAATATAAAAAATACTTTGAAAAGTTATTATAATAACAATTCTAAACAGCTAGTTATTACTTTATATTTCTAGTCGTGTCTTTTGTATCCTTATACAATATCGAATCCTCTAATATACCATTTAATCATGTTTTTCTATTTAGATTAATAAAATTATATTTTCAATACTAAAACCGTCCTTGATTCGACAAGGGTATAATATAAAAATCTCTCACGCTGAAAATATCTTGAAGAAATAAAAACTTTCAAAATTACTCAATAATTGAAATTTCTAAGAATCTGAATTTACTTTTATTTTTAAATATAAATTGTATTATTTAGAATGAAAAATCTAATCATATTAACATGGATATAACAACTTGAGAGAAATATATTAGGAAAATGGGTCTCACACAAGAAAAATATCATAGAAACAATTAAAAATGTAGAGAAATATTAGAGATCTTATGATTAGATAAATAGCATATATAAAAATCTATTTAAAAATTTAGTTGTGATTGTAGTTATTTTTTAAAGTAATTTTTTTATTAAAATGTATTAAAATAATTTTTTTATTTTTAAAAAATTATTTTTAAAATCAATATATCAAAATGATCTAAAATATATATTAAAAAAATAAATTTTTAATAAAAAATAATTTTTTTTAAAACACGATTTCTATCGTGTTTCTACGTTGCCTAAATCGTTTACCCACAAATATATATTTCCTTCTTTTATTACAAAATAGAAGTAAAACCCACCGAAGAGAGGCACTCAAATGCTCGTATACTGATAATACAAACTTTTTGATAGAAAATTTCTAGCATGGATACAAACACTGATTTTTTAGCAAATCCCCGAGGAATCTCGACGCGATCGCACTCCTTTTTCAATGCCAAATGCAAATCACCGTCCGATTCAATAAACACTTCGTCGGTCTTTCTAAAGGAAAGTCGGATGAGGATGATTTGTTTGGAATTGAAATAGAGAGGGTTTAATATGTTTTTAATTTATAAATATATTAAAATAATATTTTTTTTATTTTTTAAAAATTATTGTTTAAGATTAACACAATATATATATATATATATATATATATATATATATATATATATATATAATTTTTAATAAATTTGCTTTTTAAAATTTTATAAAAACACAGTTTATACCATGTTTATAAACAAAACTTTTATATTGCTAGAAAAACTTAGTATGCATTACTCTTTATAAGACCATAGTTTTAAAACCCGGACCGGCCCGGCGGGTCGACTCTGGACCCGGCCGACCCGGGCATGGACCGGTCCGGGTGGAGGCCAAAACTCGCTTGGGAATTGACCCGGCCAGACCAGGTCGACCTAGGACCCGGCAAGACCCGGCCTCAAACCCGTTGATTTTTATTTTTTTTTTGTTTTTTTTTTACTAAAACGACGTCGTTTTGATTTTTTCAAAAAAAAAATGACCTGGCGACCCGGTCAAAACCCAGAACCCAGGCCTTGGACCGGGCCGACCACCGGGCCGGGTCTTAAAACTATGTATAAGACCTTGTCAGCTACAAAATATCAAGGTATATATTTGAGGTTATTGAAGTAATTATTTTTTAATATATATTTTTATTTAAAAATATATAATTTTTATTTTTTAAAATTTATTTTTAACATTAATATAATACAAAATCTTAAAAATCTTAAAAATAATTTTTAAATAAAAAACAAACATACTATAAATAAATTAATCCAAATAAATTTAAAATAATATCAAATTGTTTTATAATTTTAATGGATTATTAGTTATTGTATCGCTCAAATTAGATGTAGGATGTTTGAGAGTATGAATTGATTATTTTTTAAAGTATTTTATTTAAAAATATATTAAAATAATATATATTTTTTATTTAATTTTATTTTAATATTAACAAATTAAAATAATTTTAAAAAATAAAAATAAAATATATTTAAACTTTCATGAAAAGTAAGTTGAAGTGTCCACGGCGATACCGTATTTTTCATTTTGTTTTTTCTTCAAATCAATTCATTAATATATTACTGTACAAACTCGTCTTTTCATTAAGACAGATAAAAAAACCCAAACAAAATCACTCTTTCCATCCATCCCTCTTGCGTTCTCTGAAATTCACCAAGGAGAAACCCTAATCTCCAAAATCAACCCATCCGTCCCCTCCAATAAAAAAATTTGAACCTGTGGAACTGAAAAAAGAAAGCAAAAATGGTGTTGGCGCAGTTAGGAGGGAGCATATCCCGAGCAATCCAGCAAATGAGCAATGCAACAATCATCGACGAGAAAGCATTAAACGATTGCTTGAACGAGATCACTCGCGCTCTTCTTCAATCCGATGTCCAATTCAAGCTTGTTCGGGACATGCAAACTAATATCAAGAAAATCGTCAATCTCGACGATCTCGCTGCCGGTCACAACAAGCGCAGAATCATCCAACAAGTAATTATCTTTTATTTTATTATTTTTCAAAAAATAAACACAATTTTATTTAACTTTAACGAGTTCAATATTTTTAGGCAATATTTAATGAGCTCTGCAAGATTTTGGACCCAGGGAAGCCCTCATTTACCCCAAAGAAGGGGAAAACTAGTGTTGTTATGTTTGTAGGTTTACAAGGTAATTTATTTTAGATAATAATAAAACTTTCATTTCAATTTCTGTGCTCTTGGATTTATGATATTTATTTAGAGAAAACATCTAATGGAATTTAATTGTTTAGGGTCTGGAAAAACGACTACGTGTACAAAATACGCTTATTATCATCAGAAAAAAGGATGGAAACCCGCCCTCGTTTGCGCTGATACGTTTAGAGCTGGTGCATTTGATCAGTTAAAGCAGAATGCAACTAAAGCTAAAATTCCATTTTATGGAAGGTAAGTGATTTTTAAGTGGAGGAGAATTAAAAAATGGGTTTTCTGTAATGCGATCAATTATTTACTTCTTGTTGTTGATACAGCTATACGGAATCGGATCCTGTAAAAATAGCTGAGGAAGGTGTAGAAAGATTTAAGAAGGAAAATTGTGATCTTATAATTGTTGATACAAGTGGACGGCATAAACAGGAAGCTGCACTTTTTGAAGAAATGCGTCAAGTTTCAGAAGCAACTGTCTGTTATTCTCTTATTAGTTGTTTTGCATGCTTCAGTGTTTTTATTGTTAATTATTGATTGTTATTGCACTGAAATTTGATCCCTTTTCATTCTGTGTCTTCAGAAACCGGATCTTGTTATATTTGTTATGGATAGCAGTATTGGTCAAGCTGCATTTGATCAAGCTCAAGCTTTTAAGCAAATGGTTGCAGTTGGAGCTGTGATTGTTACTAAAATGGATGGTCATGCAAAGGGTGGTGGTGCACTTAGTGCGTGAGTAATCTGGCAGTTGTTCTAGTGTACCAAAACTTCCTCTTGCTTAAGGCATTTATATTGATTTCTGGTTTACAAACCATGTGCAGAGTTGCAGCAACTAAGAGTCCTGTCATTTTTATTGGTACTGGAGAGCATATGGATGAGTTTGAAGTCTTTGATGTTAAACCTTTTGTTAGTCGCCTTTTAGGTATCCACTTCTTTCAGTTTGACACCTTTGCTTTGATGTTCTACTTACCTCTGAAATTTGTATGATTGTTTTTGATGCCCATAGTGTTCACATTATTATGATCTTCCAATTAGGCATGGGTGACTGGTCTGGATTCATGGACAAAATTCATGAGGTTGTTCCCATGGATCAACAGCCCGAGCTTCTACAAAAGCTGTCAGAAGGGAACTTCACCTTAAGGATTATGTATGAGCAATTCCAGAATCTACTAAAAATGGGTCCCATTGGCCAGGTTCTTTACTCACTATTTTGTTTATTGAATCTCTGTTAGAGAGTGTTCTACTTCAAGTATCCATCTCAAATGTGTGTGTATGGTAGGGAAAAAACCAATAATTTTGATCAGAACTTCCTTGTGACTGATAATAAGTGTGCTAGTTTATAGACAGTTGCATGTGCTAGTTTATAGACAGTTGCATACCTATTGGCACTGCATGTGTTTAGAGAAAATCATCATCTTTGGAGAGAGTTCCCGTGATCTGTTGTTAATTTAAGGAATTTGTAAGTTGGAGACTCGTGATTGTGTATCAGAGCTTGTTAGGAGTTTTCCGCACACAACAATTTCAACAGGAATAATTATGGATGCTTAATTCATTTAATTTTGAAGGAACTGGTGCTGTTAGAGAAACTCATAGTCAATAGTATTGGTTGTTAACTGGCTCTTAAATTTCAAATGAAAAGCGAGAAGTGACATGAATATTTCCTTGCCTAGGATGGGGTCAACTAATTCATTGCACCGGAAAATTCAAATTTTGTGGATCACTAATTACTTATAAGAATAAATGAAATAAAATAAAAGGTTAACCTATGAGCTTGTGGTGTTCCTGCGCAAGCAGGTAGGGTGAGGTCTGAAGTTTGAGTCCCTCCTCTGTCAGTTTAACTTAAAATAAAAATTGGAAGACACTTTTAATAAAAGGATCATGCAACTGTAAAATATGGATTGTGATCAGATACTTTTTTCATTTTTGACTTTTTTGCGTTACAATCTCCTGCATTTAGAATATGAGAATTGGAGTAGACTGGAAAGAGATCTATCAGAAGTCAATAAGATGAACCCACCATTAATAAGCGAGCTTTTCTCTTTCCCTTCTTTTGTCTCTGGTCATCATGATGCACATCAACACCCTCATGTATCATAACATATGGTTCTCAAGATGATACGAGTTGTACCAGAATCTAACACATACTTTAACATCATAGCGATTCATATGGTCCTTTCAAATGTTTTGCCTAGCTTAGATACAGGTCCAATTAATTTGTTCTCTGCATATTTTAACATCTTGTTTAACAAGAATACCTTGGAAAGTGAACAAGATGAAAAAAGACAGAAATTATGAGGGAGGACAATAATGCCTATGAGAGAGAAAGGAGAAGATAAGTGAGGAAGTATGTCAGACAAGGAGAAGATAACTGAGAAAGTATGGTAGACTAAGATGGCTTACAATCTGTCACTGATTAACATTTTATAGTTTTTTTGTGAATTTCTATTTGCTGAAATGTTATGAATTTGGCAAATGAAGTAGTAAAAACTATGGCCTCGACTTAGGTAATGAAATCTCAAGAGTATTGATTTTACTGTTTCCATCTTGACTGAATTTTTTATTTATTTATTGTCCCATCACCATTCTCCCCCTTCCATATTTTGAGTTGTGACTTTTACTTTAATACTATATTTCTGTAGGTATTTTCAATGCTTCCTGGGTTTAGTGCTGAATTAATGCCAAAAGGTCATGAAAAGGAAAGTCAGGCTAAGATTAAGCGATACATGACCATGATGGATTCAATGACTAATGAAGGTGAGTGAGTGCTACTTGACAAATTCACATTTAGAGCATTGCATTGCCTCATGGATATACAAAACATACTTTCTTGAATGAAGTTATTTGGTACTTTTGCTGATATCTATTTGTCACGGATGTGATGCAGAGTTGGATAGTTCAAATCCAAAGCTGATGAATGACTCACGTATGATGAGGATAGCACGGGGTGCTGGCCGTCCAATTAGAGATGTAATGGAAATGCTGGAAGAGTACAAGCGACTTGCTAAAGTCTGGAGCAAAATGAAGGGGCTTAAGATTCCGAAGAAGGGTGAGATGAGTTCCCTGTCTAGAAACATGAATGCACAGCACATGAGCAAAGTCCTCCCTCCACAGATGCTGAAGCAGATTGGTGGCATGGGTGGCTTGCAAAACTTAATGAAGCAAATGGGTTCAGCAAAAGACATGATGGGCATGTTTGGAGGCGGGGACAAGTAAACGTGTGATTGCCAACAACTACATGAAATGAATTCCCATGACAATAACCTTGGTCTGTCAGGAGGATGGTAATATATGCAAGTCGATGCTTCAACAAAACTTTGTGGATACTTGTTCTTAAAGGATCAATGCATTTGATTCAATTCTCAGATCCCCCCCCCCTGCTGGTACAGACTACAGAGGCCGTCTTGTTGCAATAATTGTATTCATCTTTTTTCTTTGGGCACCAAAAAATGTTTAAAAAAAGGGTTTTAGGTCATGAAGCTGTGAAAAAAAGTTTGTTTTTACGTCATTAAGTTAAAAAATTACGTAATTCACTGTTATAGCAGAAATGTTGCTGAGAACATTGCATTTGACACTTAAAATTTGCCTAGGATCTTTGCACGACTTCTTCGCCCTTTATATGTTGGTTTAATCACTAATGGGGGACTAGGGCATCTTTCCTGGCCTGTGAACATGGTCAAATGCAATCTGCCAAGACTGAGAAGCAGTGACTAAAAGTTATGGAAGCCATCTTCCTCCGGATTGCTCGACACCTTATATGTATCGAGCAAGCGACTGCCCATAAGAATTGTTAGAATGGCGTCTCTGTTTTATTCACTGTCAATTCTCAAGCATGTTATTGACTCTTCGCAGTAAAAAAGCTCCTGTACGGTAAAGTGTAATCTATTAATGTTTCTTGGGCAAAGAACTTTGGGCCCAAAAATTTAAACCTGTTTCAAGTTTCAACTAGTTTCATAAAGATTTCTGAAAATTTAATGGACAGTGAAAAAGTCCTCATGCTCGAAGATCTGTTATCGTCTTCATGCACAAGTCTTATGCCCTTGTTTGACTTAATAGTGAGCGTTCTGAACATGCCGGCGTAGTCATGAGGATGACCGGAGTACAGGAGGCAACAACAGGGCATATTTTAGCTTGTTATAAATGATCAAATAGGGAAAATATGAACGCAAAAAAGGTAGAATAATCCATGTATCTTCAAATATTTTCTACGCTCCAGATTCCGAATTTCTTAATGCATTTTGAAATGCAAACTTCGTAATTAAATACACAAATACAGTAAATTGAGTACAAAATGTGATACCAAGGGGTGTTCCTAATGATATATTCCTGACAAAATGTATACTTGGTAAATACACAAATACAGTATCAAACTTGGTAAATTCACTACACAAATTCAGTATATGATACAAGGGGATGTCTCTATTCTTCTTAGGGTGATTACAGTATCAAACTTGGTAAATTCACTACACAAATTTAGAGAAAAGGTGAATCATAAAGACACAGGATGAGAAAAACCAGAGAACTCATCGGGAAGACGGTATAGTACCCTAGATTTTAATATCACCACCGATGAACTCTCCTCTTGCATCCCAAGGACGATTTTCAAAAGACTTTCCAAGGATGCTGCGCTTCTCATTTACAGACCCATCTTCACAGCGATATTCTGGAAAGTAATCCAAAAACCCTTTACTTCCCATTTCATCAAGTCCATTGAAGAGGAAGTTTCTAACCAAGTCCTGTAGAGCAGATGTGAATTAAGAACTGCGTCAGCAATTAGTTGCAAATAATGGACAACAGGTCCAGTAAGTTGAGAGTGATACCTGTGCATGCCTTTCTCCAATCAACCTTTTAAGAATTCCATGGCCGGGATCCTGCTTCCAGAATTTACATTAGCCAAATATGCTGGGCCAGAAATGAGAGAAGTTTGAAAAGGTGCCAAATATTTATCTGCTCAAACATTGTAGTTGTGGAATTGCACTGCATATATGATACTGTAATTAAAGAATTTCACTATAGATATCTACCTGAAGGCATCAATATGCCTTGTCACGTGAGAGTCCAAGACAAAGTATGAGTTTGGATAGGACCCTAATGATAACAATTCTAGCTACCAAGTTGATTCTTTTCAGCCCTTTTATTTTCGAAAACTGGGTAGCCAGAAGTTTATCCTGCCTGAAATATAAAATCCCTCTTCAAGATGCTAGTTGTTCGAACAACTTTTTGCAGTTGAGAGCATCTATTTTTTTTTATTCATTTTATTCCAAATGAATCGCGAGGCTAATTAAAATAACATAGAAAACAAGTATTTTTCTTTCTTTCTTTCACCTCAAGGAACCAAATTTCTTATATAGTTAATCTAAAAGGCAATTTGGCTCAATTTCTACCCTTTTATTTTCTAGCATCAAATGATCATTTCTAATCTCTGAAGTTCAATTCAAGGGCTTCAAAAGCTTATTACTGCCCGGTTGATTGGCACTCAAATTATAGTTACATAACATACTTGAAACATTTCAAAGGAAGAAAAGTAGAGAAATGAAGACATGATATGATCACTTCAAGCATCTGTGCTTTTAGAAGTCCAACAGCCGATCATGAGAGACTGACAGATATGATGGTTCACATGAAATAAGGTAAGAGGAGATCAAAAAGGGAAAAAGACATTAAATAATCACCTTTTCTGCTCTCCATGTTAGATACTTATGCTGTGCTTCACGATTGCATTTAATATAAGATGCATCTATCTCCTCTGGTGCTTGGGCAATCAATTCAAGCCATGCCTAAAAGAGAACAGGATAATAATAATTGACCAGCTCAAGTTGGAGTTTTACATTTTATTTCAAATATGAACTACCAAATCCATGCCGATTCTCATTCCAACTCCAGTTTATATCTCATCATTAGCATATTAGCTTAAATGTAACATAAACAAGCAGCTAAAACCATTAAGCAACCTTGTAGTACTCTTTGAAAGCAGAATATAAACGTTCATATCTATCCTGACTCGGAGGAAACTTGGTCCATATCACGATCGGTGAGAAAAACTTCAAGGACTCGCTTGTGAGCTTTCCTCCCCAAGGAAAAAGCTGCATGAAATCTGTGTTCAGTCACCATACCATTGATTTTAGATTGGATCAGGAAACAAACAAGTCACATCTATTTGATGTTCCAGGAGAAAGCATTGAAGTTACCTCGCTATACCTGAGACCTAAAGGAATTAATCTCTTAAAGTACTTTTCCTTGTAGTTTCTTTGGTCAATGACGTTGTGCAAGGGGTTGAGGTCCCTACAATGGGTTAGCAGTTCCAGAAACCTTAGTGCTTCGGTAATTAGTTCCAGCTTAAAGAAATAAGATGCAAGGTTGGATGCCGCAAAACAAGCTGGGATGGTGGTTGATAGCTGAAACAAGCAGCAAAAAAAGGCATGCATGCAAATCAAAACAGAAAGTGGGAGCATCCTATGGTGCCAGTGAAACAGTAGAGAGAACTGAATCTCCAAATGATGAGCTTCATTTCTTTTCCTTGCTCCACATCAGATTTGCATAAATAAATTATCAAGAGAAACTCTGAGCAATAGAATGAAAATACGAAGCTGAACAAGAAACTAAAAACCCAAACAGAAGCAGAAAAAGCTTCCATATATATATATATAGAATATTAAAACAGCATTAGAAAAGCACAGAGAAAGGAAGAGAAGAGAGCTTACAACACAATGATGTTCATGGTAGCAGTGGTGAAAAAGTTGGCACAAAATATGGGTACATCAAATTCAGGTCTGGAAAAAACAGCAAAATCCAAAATCTGCACAAATTTTCAGAAGTCAGTTATTACAGATGAAAACAAAAATGCTCAATATCTCCATGCAGCCAAAGAATTTTTGTGGTGCTAGAAAATGTGCCTGTAACTGTGTTTGCAAACCTGGAAGCTCATGGAAGCACAAATTCCTTTATGACGAGATCATAAGTCATAGGGAAAGTTGGGAGAAACTAAAATGGAGGGAATGGGAAAAAGAACTTAACATGCATAGGACAAGAGCATGTAGCACAAGCGCTGCCATGAAAAAACCTAAATAAGCATGAAAGGAATTCTGAAGAAGTTTAATTATTTCCTTTAGAAGGGTATGTTATAATCATAACACATATGCCAGTGATAATTAAGGCCAAGTACAAGAGATACTTTTTACGCTGGCAGGTAAACACAAAGCCCGATAACAAAAATGAGTAACTTAGCTGAAAAATGTAATATCATAAGAAAAAACTCAAATTAACATTACGCACTCATGATTTCCCCCCCTCAAACACCCGAGGGTACAAGAACACATAAAAAGAAACGAGCTTGCTACAGAATCATACCTGGATTGCTTCATTTTCAATGCTCAAACTACGTAGGAGTCTCATCTTGGGGGCTTGGAATGAAAGCATCTGAAGTTCTGTTGTTCCATCCATTGCAGTCATGGAGCTATATTTCTCCTGGTCTCAAAAAAGTTCTTCTTGTGATATATGTAATCATAATATACAACTCAAATAATCGATTGTTTTCAGCTGCCAAAGAGTTTTGTTTGTTTATTGAAATTCAGTGTGCAGCAATCAGTAAAAGAATTTCTTCGAATTTGGCTGATCATGTAGCGAGAAATCAATAAACTGACTAACCACAAGTTTTTCCTTCCGCAGAAACCAGAAGGCACAGCCATCTGAAACAGAGTGCTGAAATAACTGCGAATTGTAGACTCTAGAGGTCATTGTGTCTGATACTAGTGTCCTAATGCTGTGTAATCCATGTTAGTAAATTGGGGAGGGAATGAGAAACTATCTTCAACTGTATGACCGTCAAGGTCCATATTCGTGCAATGCCAGCGTTGAGTACAATTACTAGAGCAAAAACATGCAGGCAAATCAAAACGGAATCTTTTGGCTTAGATACTAAGCACCCACTCTGTTACAAGCAGCTAAAGAGAGGCATCCCATCCCTTGCTCACTCTTAATCAATGGCCGATAGAATATATGAGAGAATAAGCCAGACTTTTAAAATTTTAATAATCAATGGCCGAAGTATGACAAATCACAGAAATATTTCTATGGTATTATCCCCTCAATTTCCCAAGTTACAGACCAAAAAAGCTACCATAAACTCCTTAATTCAAACACCAAAGCCCAGCTTCATTTCCAACCCTCTAAAAACAAAACTCAATAAAGAATCTCAATACAAACTGAAGAGAAGAGGTCGATTCAAACAAAACCAACCCATTTCTGCTTCCAACAAACAATACAAGAAAAAAGGGAAGCGAGAAATAAAATAATACCTGGAGAGGAGAAGGGACCAAAAGGTTTTGCCGTTTGGTTTCGTCGAGGGCGAAATGAATGAACTTCTGGTAAGAAAAGGGACCTGCAGAGGCTTTCAAGACATGACGAGATTTACACTTCTTGCTTGTGCAATTAGGTATGATGCTGTTTGTGATTAAGCTGCTGGTTAGTAACTGAGGTTTTATTAGTGAAGAAGATAAACAAGAGGTTAGTAAAGAAGAACGTAAGTCCATTGAAGTGAAGCTTTCACTGAAACTCTCAACATTACCTCACCGTTTTCTTATATAAAAAAAAGAGAAGGTACTTGATATCTGCTGTTTCTTTTATTCTTACATTACATGTCCGTTCAAGTACTTTACTACCTTTCTTCCTGCACATTTTTCAGGCATTGAAATCGATGGTTCCATTCTCTTATGTGCGGTCATATTTTTCAAATCTATCTACCAGGTTCAGAATCAATAGGCTTCGTTGGCCGGTGATATGATGTGGATCTGATTATTATTTTTTAATGTAAAAAAAAAAAATATTTTGGTTAAATTAACATTTTTAAATAAAAAAATTAAATGGTATGACAATTTAATATTGTTAATTTAATGATTTTAAAAACAATATGAAATACTGATAAAAATATAATTTAATTAAAAATAATTTAAGATGATATGTTTTTTAAATAAATATTGAGATGGTAATATATTAGATTGATTTAGGTTAACTTGGGTTAATTTTATAAATTCACGACATAGATTATGCACCAATAATAACTCTATTTAAAGCAAATTAAAATAAATTATAAAATCAAATTTTCAATCAATTTAATGTCAAATGATGAAATTGAAAAAAAAAATACTCAATTTAAAAACAGACATAAAAAATGATCGGATTCAACCCGAGTTAATCTAGCAAACCCATGAACCGAGTTATGAGACTGAGATAACCTCATAGAAAGTAAACAAAAAAATAATCAGAGTCAACCCGTGTTAGCATGTCAAGCCTGTGACTGGGATAACTGATATGATCAAAAGATTGATGTCTTTTCCCAAGTGCAGGAGTGTCGAAGTAATAAATAACCTGGCAAGACCGGGGTCGAACCATAAAGAGGTTAATTGTATAAATTATAAATAACAATAACAATAACAATAAAGAAGAAGAAGAAGTTGATGAGAATTTTGAGATGGAAGATCAATGTGAGAACTAAACAATGATAAAAATAAGTGTCAAGGTTAGAGGATCCACTAATGGTATTTCAAACAAGTATAATATAAACTATTATCACTCAATTGGAAACCACACACAAAAAAGGTTCCAATAGAATTATAAATTGTTAACATGATTACATTAGTTATCTTATTCGAATAATGCTAATACTTGTAAATATTGTCATGTATTCATGATTATAACTTATGTTAACAACAAATCAAGTTCTTTTCATAGCACATGTGTAGATTATACCATACGGTTGGGTTATGAAAGTGCCAAGCATTTGTTGTACCAAGTATTATATAATACAAATCTAGATTAATCATTTAAAAAGCAAAATATTAAGAGTGAACAAGATAACAAATACAAAACATGTTAGTATAAAATATTAAAGTCCATGTTGAGTTTGCACTATATTTATTCTTACACCATTAGTGTAACATTTTCATTTTGACATAATAAACTTAGCTAAACATAATGAAGAAGAGAAATATAACTAAATAACATAAGAACATAAATATAGTAAAGGAAATGAAAAGCATAAATAAGAGATTAAGAAAAATATAACATAAAATAAAACTTAAACATTATAAAAATATAAAGAAAGAAATAAAAAGCATGATCTTGATCTGAACAACCAAGATGTCTAAAGGCATGGTAAATGCCTCTTTTTATAGGCCAAAATTTAAAACTATTGATTTGATGACTAATTGTTGAGTGGGTGACCAACTCTTGACTTGGTGAAAATTCTTATCTTCTTGTTTGAGCAAAACGTCATTCCTAACATCAGAATTGGAACCAACTATACTCATAAAAGTTCTAGGAAATTGTCTTATCTTTCTAGAAAAAAACATTGAGGTTATTTGGACTTTTAGAACTCGAGATATGGCCTGAACACTGAACAGTGTCTTGGCTGTAGGACATATTCGGACTTCTCCGTTGTCGCTATAATTTGGATTTGAAAACGGTCATTTTAAATCTTGGACTCCCATGAAAGTTGTAGGCCTATGTCTTACCTTTCCATCCATATAAAGCAGGCCTAAATCCGAGATCTACAGCTTTAGAAATGACCCAATTACCGAACAGTGTTCCAGTTTAGACTGCACCAACATCTCTTTTCTAAGTTTGGCCCTCTCTTTGTCCTTTCAATTTCAGTATTTAAACTCATCAATCAATCCTTTCATTTATGTGATAGGCCTGCATTTAAGATGAACATTTACCATAAATTAAAGGTATCTTATATTATTAGATATGTTATTATAAAATATGCTTTAGTTAAGGAGTTATTGATACTTCAAGTTCAAAATGATGATATAAAACCTTGATAAAAATACACTTTTAAGTATTAATCAATAACCTCATAAAAAAATAAATCAAAAAAATTATAAAATCTAATTCCTAATAAATCCATTGTTCAATGATAAAATTAAAAATAATAATTAAAAAACCAAACACAATAAAACAACTTGAGCCTACTAAAATAACTCGCAAAACCTGTAACTTAGATGATGAGACTAGGATAACTTCGTAGAAAACAAACATAAACTAATGAAAAAACTTAATTTTCAATCAGCTCAATGTTAAAGATGTCGAAGGATGAAACTGAAAAAAAATATTAATTAAAAAAAAGATAAAGAATAAACTCGAGTTAACAAAATTAATCTATCAAACTTATAATATGAATCATAAAACTAAGATAACTACATAGAAAGTAAACCACAATAAATCATGAAATGAATTTTCAATAAACCAAATTTTTAAAAATGAGATTAAAATATATATATATATATATTTTAAAATAAATAAATTATTGCAATGAATAATATTTACATGAGTGGTATTTTTTTTTGTTAATAATAATAGTTTTAGCATACATGTTAAAAGTGACAAAAGCATAATAATAATTTAATGTTGTTATTTTACTTAATTTAGATCATTAATTTCAAAATAAATTGTTAGATTTTTATCTAACAAGTTAAACCTTAATTTCTTTTAATATTTTCAATTGAAAAATCTCTGAATATATTTTCAAAAATAATTTTTAAAAATTTTAAAATTAGAATTTACTTTTTATTTGAATATTAAAAATTTACAAAATTACAATAAATATAACACTAGTTGGAATGCTTCCAGATTTTGTCAGGGTCCTTAGAAAATCATATCAATTAATCGTATGGTTTCCAAAATGATTACAATGTCCCCAATTTAAACAAAGTTAAAATCATGTTAGTTAACTATATGTTCAAACATTTTGAGAACTATATTAAAACTATCCATATAAAATCATACAATTATTTTTGTTAATTGAATTTTAAATCTTAGAAAAAAAACACCTTTTATCCTTGAAATTATTTTCAAATTTATTATGTGTGAAAACTTTCAATGTAAATTCTTGAGAAAGTAGGTTTGTATTTTAGGGTTCAGATCATTATAATTAAAATTAGCTCGGACTGACAAATTAATTCAATGATTTTCCAACATTGCTTTGATTGGATCAGGTTTTAAAATAATCAACCAAAGTTAACCCGATTTGATTTTATCGACCTACCAAGTCAACCTATGACTCTAATGAACTAGCCAAAACTCACTTCGATTTTTTTTTTTAAAAAAAAAAACTCTTTTTTTTTAATAAAAAACAATGCTTCGAAATAATATCATTTTATATTTTTTTAGACATTAAAATGAAATTATTTTAGATTTACCTAGATTTAGAAAATGTTTGTTTATATTGTAACTTTCATGTTCAGATTAAACCACAATTTTAAGGTGTTTGGTTAGCTACAAACCATACTTTTTAATTGTTGGGACCTATAATAACCTGTGTTCCAACCACGGGTTACGCAAAAACAACTTAAACTTGCTTTTAGTTGAACATAACACCTTGGCAACGCTAGTTACACAAATTTTAATTTTTTATTGTCGAAAATAATCCTATTTTAGTGTTCTCCTCTCATCATTCTTTCCCTACTCTCTCTACTGTTCTTCCCTCTCATTCCAATCTCTCATAAACCCCACACACTGTCATTTTTTGTAGCTGATTGGAGATCCAAATGTTCAAACATTTAGGAATGTACTGTTGTCGGTCAACATATCATGTTGGCTAAAGACTACCCATTTTCAACCCAAATCCCCTCCTAAACTCAAACCATACATCAGATTTGTTGCCTTCTTCAAGTCGTTTAGCGGTGATGGTGCTTCTTCATAATCTAGAAATGGTTCAAGGTAATTTTTTTTAGAATTTATTAAAAAAAACTCATGTAACTCAAATTCTCAATATCTGCAATAATCGTTCCCTTTTTCTTTCTTTTTAAATTTTTTTTTTCGTTCTGTTTTGTTTCAGAAACCAAAGATCTAACATTTTTGTCTCCTAGAAAGCACAACAAACTCCCAATCTATGTTGAGGTATATTCAACACTATAGGACACACTGAAATTGATGATGATGTTAAAGGTAATGCTCTTGAGAATGTATTTCAACAACTTCGTTAACTCAAATTTCTAATATCTACAATAATCATTCCCATCTTCTTCTTATTATAATTTTTTGGTGTTCTGTTTTCTATAAAGAACCAAAGAGAGCTTAAAACTTTGTCTCCTGGAAAGCAAAACAAACACCCGCTCTCTATTTCAGTACATCCTACACTATATGACTCAATATCTTTGTTTTTTTTAAGTTACATGTTTTAATGTTTAGATCTAACTGGGAAAAAATTGAAATCATGTCTTTTGCATGCACTGCCATTGTATATGTCAATATTTGCATTTTCTAAGTTACATGTTTTAAGGTTTAGAGTTTTTTTTGTTTGTGATATTATGAATTGTGTGCTGCTTTATGTAGGATCAATCAATATCTTATGACTAACTGAACTTAATTATATATTTTATGATTTGGTTTTCTTATTTGTAACTCTCTTTTCTAAACTTGCATGGGTTTTTTCTAATTGTTGTTTTTAGAAACTTGGTTCAGTCCATGTCTGTTATTTCTTTATTGCATTGAGTGCTATAATATCACTTTATTTGTTATTAATATTAAATTTTTATCATCAACTATATCAAACACCTTATGTTGTCAAGTAGCCATTAGTCCTTGTTGCTTTCACAGACCAAAACTACTACTCATTATCATAATAAACTTCTATGTTGTCACTGTCTTTTGTTACATTGCTTCTAGGAAATTAACCTATTAATTATATGTTAAGAAATTTTTTTTTTTACCAAGAATATGAAAGAATCTTAATCACAAGATAATGTTTGTTGGACTAAAGAGATGTTGAATACATTTTGTGACATTTGTATCAAAGCAATCGAGAAAGGTAGGCGACTGAACACACATTTCGACGAAGCTGGATGGAAATATGTTATGAATCACTTTAAGAAGCAAACTAACCATGCACTAACGAAAGCATAATTAAAGTATAAGTGGGACGAAATAAAAAAGGATTAGAGAATATAGAAAAAGTTGATTTTTGAAACCAGAGTAGGTTGGAGTACTAAACTTGGAACAATTTTGGCAACTAACGAGTGGTGGAAATCTAAAATCAAGGTCTGTTTTATTTTTTTATTTTTTTTCCAGTATGTGTACAATTACTATAAATTGTTTTATTGTTTGTTTTTACAATTATTATGATTCATTTATATCTTTATTTTTCCTTGTTGTAGGAGATACGAGGAGCTTGAGAGTTTAGGTATTTAGGTATCGATCCCACATTGTGTTGTAAATATAATATAATGTTTACAAACATTATGGCTGCTAGTTAGTATGCTTGGGCTCCATCACAGGGTTTGAATTCTGATGATGATGGTTGTCATAACCTAAAATTTGACCCTTTTTTTATTATTATTTACTGAAAAATGATAATAAAAAAAAATGATGATGAAAAATGATGATGAAAAAAATAATGAAAAAATGAAATAAATGAAGAAAACTAAAATTTGGGTTAAAGGCAACACAATTGAAAGTTTTGAGACTTATTTGAGCTTGAAATTAATTTAATTAATCCAATCAAGGCTTTAATTGGAGAATTGATAAGTTTTGAGACTTAATTAAGCTTGAAATTAATTTAATTAATACAATCAAGGGTTTAATTAGAGAATTGATAAGTTTTGAGAGTTAATTGAGCTTGGAATTAATTTAATTAATCAAATCAAGGGTTTAATTGGAGAGTTGATAAGTTTTGAGATTTAATTGAGCTTGAAATTAATTGAATTAATGAAATCAAGGACTGAATTGAAGAAATATCAAAGTGTGGGGTTAATTGGGGGGCAATTGCAACAGATTAGAGTCCAAAGACTGTTTTGTAAAATGCGCTAAAATACAGGATTTCAATTAAAGTTTATCCAGGGGCTTACTTATGAAAATTTCAAAACTTCAAGGATCAAAACACAAATGGCCATTAACAATTGAATGATGTCGTTTCAAAGAGAACCATTCGTCTTCTTCCGCTCACCAAACCATAGAAACAGACGCCCCTGGCATCACTACTCCTGCAATAACAGTCCTGAGTCTTCATTACCAAGGGAAACGCATGCCATTCTCCGACTATAAAAGCTAGAGAAGGGATGCGCACAAGAAGGAAAAAAAAGCCATAAACGGCAGGAAAAGAAAACAGAGGTCGAAACCCAAAAGAGAGCATGAAACAAACAAAGACTACACAGAGAGCAATATTGCTTTTTCCATTGCTTTTGTCCCTGCAAACAACGAAAAACCTAGAATCAAAACAAATTCCCAGCAGGCCGACCTCCTCCTCATCTTCTCGGCTTTAAAAGCTGCTCAGAAAACCAAAAGAACACGCAGACAAGTGAGTACAGAAGGAAGATAAAGGGAAGCAGTAAGCGAGAATCCATCAGCGCTACAAGCATCTTTGCCTCCCGAAGCAAGTACGCCCTTTTCCTTTCTCCTTTCATTCTCTGCATATTTTGTTTATAAACACTGTGCAAAGGTAATTTAATTACCTTTGCACAGTGCATCATGTGTGAAGTTACTTCACTGATGTTAATTTAAAAAAAAAATTTAAAATTATTTTATTTGTTTATTCACTAATGTTAGAGTTAGGAATAAAAATACTAAGTTAAATTTATAGCTATGTAATATTTACCAATACCAGAGTTGGAAGTATCCGTAGTTGAATATTCACTGGCGCCAGAGTTAGGAATATTACAAGTAAATTATAATAGCATAAAATAATAAATATTTAGCAATTTAAGACAAAACCAGCAATGCAGTCTGCTTCAAGCAGAATGTTTAAAGGGTGATAATATCTTTCCTTTTACGTAACCAGTCCCGAACCATAGAATCTCTGTTGACCAGTTAGGGTTTCTAGTGATCATAATATTAGGTGGTGATTTCTTAAAACAAGATATTTTTCCTTAAAAGAACGGGATGCCAGATATCCATTTTTTTTCCATAATAAAAAGTTTTAAGGCCACAACGATGTCAGGTGCGACAATGGTTTAGGTGAAAGGAGAAAGAATGCTACTAATGAGGATCCACATCTAGAGGAAGGTGGTGGTGATTCAAAGAAGGATACTTTACCGAATTTTATATATGATGTCAATAATATGGTTGCTGGTGTAAACTTTTTCAATAATAGTAACAATCCTAGTAGTAATAGCGGGAAAAGAAAATATGGTCAACAATGTACACATTTAGATCGATTGGTTAATAGTGTATTTACTAGGAGTGAATGCACATCAAGTGGTTGGGATAAAAAAGGATGTAGCATAGAAGAGGTAATGAAGGAGTTTCACTCCATTAAGAAAGTGGTTTCGGCAGTGAGATTTATTGTTTTGCAACCGCGTTTTTCATGGTTAGAATCAGGAGGGAAATGTGGGCAGGAATTGGAGATAAGGAAAGAAAATTTCAATGACTGAAATTAATATTCGAGAGGAGATCAAATGTAAAACCTTAATGTAAATGTAAATCTAATATAATTTACTTACAGTTATCTCTATGTTATTTCTCAGCAATTGAAGTTGATTGTGTTGTCATATGTGTTTTGTAATATTATATGAATTTCATATTTAAAGTTAGTGGTTGTTGGATATGATATTACACTTATCTGATTATTGTATTTTAATGCTTCATGAACATAATTTTCCTGTTTGAACTGTCATGAACATATTTTGATGTTGTGTGTTTTGACAGTTACAACAAAACTTTGCTTCGATATGCTGATCTACACGTCAATGCTGCTGCTGCTGTGTTGTTGTCTATTATTGTTGAAATTTAGTGTTTGTAGTTAAGTATGAGATTCAAAGTATGAGATTATGATTTATTTTTTAAATAATGTGTTGTAATGTATAATATGTTGATGTATTGCATTTTATTAGTGACTGTTGGATAATGGTTCTTGTTTAAAGGTGGAAAATTAGATAGGAATGCCTCCTGTTGCAAGCTGGAATTGTAGTTGTTAAATGTGGTTTGGATGACTGTTAACATTTGTTCTCTTTCTTATTGCAATCTAGAATTGTATGTTAGGAAGTTAGTTTGAATGGTTGTTAACATGTGGACCATTTGCTTTTGGAGTTTGGAATTATAAGTGTAAAGTTGGTTAGAATTGCTGTTAAAATTTGGTATGTTTACGTTAAATTTCTTCATGTCATTGGTTGCCTATTTAAAGCACACTACCAATTACAACATATTCATTTCAACTGCCAACATATAACAAGTTTGCACTTGAATTGCATGCTTTTGAAAAGGTTAGTTGTTTTTTTTCAAGTTATATATAAAATCACTTTTATGTACAATTATGGCCTTATGGTCACCTTCTTTTTTAAATCCTCATTCCTTCTCAATTAATTGACCAAATTTTTGTAAACTTAACTTTCATAATTGATCTTATATTTCATAAGATATGTTTAATTAAGCTCATTTATGTAATTAAAAGCTCACATATAAGTATGCTTGTTTTGCACGCAATGTTGTATTCATTAATTATTACTAAAAGATCTACGATAATTTGGGAATGCTTTATAATTTTTGTTTTCGTATAAGTTTAGGCTGACATGAAAATTTAATACTCAAAATAGATTCCTCCGTCTAAATGTAGTTGTGGTAATTTCACACGTGAAAAATTTTATTGTTTTGTAGATATGGATGCGAATGGGTTTAATGATCTATTTGATGACAAGTATGACAATATTATGAATAATGTTGTTTAATATGTTTCAAATGGTTTTGGTGGTACAAGTACTGATAGTGATTTTGGATGCAGGAGCGTTGCTGGTAATGAGAACAATATAGACGGCGACGATGATGAAATAAACACGATGATGATGAGGAGGGAGATTTGTTTTGGCTTAGAGAGTGTGATCACAATAAACTATTGTTATGCACGGCTAGAGCACTTGCTTTGTATTATAATAATTATATTTATAAGGAACCATGTATGGTTTCATACAACACATGAATGGGATGGTTGAATGAAATTTTAAATGGGCATTAGATACGTTATATTAACATGTTTATGATGGATGTAAACACATTGCAGAGTCTGTGTGTTGATTTGAAAACATTGTACGGGCTAAAGCATTCTATAAGGATGAGTGTTATTAAGAAGATATGCATGTTTCTCTATACTTTAGCTCTTGGAGCTTCAAATAGGGAAGTTCATGAGAGATTTTAATATTTAGGTGAAATCATAAGCAGATATTTCAATGAAATTCTCAAGTTAGTGTGCTTGCTAGCTATTGAATTAATCAAACCGGTAGATCCAGAATTCTCCACAACACCAACATAAATCTCAATGAATCCAAGATATATGCCACATTTCAGGGTGAAAAATAATTTTTCTAAGTTATTAAATAATTGAAAAGGTTTCAAAGAAATATTTTGACTACATTTCAATTAATTGGTAAACTATTTTTTTTTAATGTAGAATTGTGTTGGAGCAATTGATGGAATATATATACGTGCTTGTGTATCACAAGAAAATCAAATACCATTTATTGACAGAAAATGTGTACCTATTCAAAATATAATGGTGGCATGTTGCTTTGATGTGCAATTTATATTTGTTTGGACTGAGTGAGAAGGTAATGCACACGATGCAATAATATTTCTTGAGGTGATTGACAATTCAAATATAAGATTTTCGAAGCCAGTAGAAGGTATTGAGAAATAAAAAAAATAAGGGTGTTATTAAATTTAAATAATTTTATTTTTGGTCTGTAATAGGAATTAAGTTTTGAACGAACATCATCTTGATACAGGGAAGTATTATCTTGTTGATTTGGGATACCCAAATGAGTACGAATATTTGGGGCTATAGAAGTGAGAGATATCATTTGCTAGAATTTTATCGATGAGGACAACTGCAAATTCAGGAAGAAATATTCAACCGTGTCCATTCATCGTTACGATGTGTAATAAAACGTACTTTTGGAGTTTGGAAGAAAATGTGGAGAATTTTACAAAACATGCATGTGTTTCCTTACAAAACATAAGTTCAAATTGTTTTCGTATCAGTGACACTACATAACTACATTCGAAGGAAATCGATCCAAGATGTTGCATTTAATGAGTTTGATCGTCATTCTGATTTTGTTCCTGATAATATTTTAACCGATGTTGTTCCACGATCACAAACACGTGGGCACCAGAGGGCTTTGCATATGGATTATGTTCGTGATGGCATAGCAATAAGTTTGATTGGGCAATAATGTTTTTTTTTAATGAACAATTTCTTTTTATGTCTACATTGTTTCTACTAAATATTATTTTTGCTATTTAAAAACATAATAAATTAATTTATGTTCTTTTTAGTTATTTTATATACAACATTAATTTCAACCACAATTTTAATTAAACATATTATAACATGATTTTGGACAAATAAAATCAAACCATAATTTTAACTAAACACATATTTTATATAAACCAACAACATCATAAGTGATTTACAACCATAATAATTATCATAAAAACAAACACAATCTTAACCGTCCAATCCATAACTCAGGTTTTGAGCAGAGTTATGGAACAAGTTATATTTAATAACTTTGGTTCAAACAGCATAAGGATTGGCCTTGATCTCTTCACCAGATCCAAACTCTGGGTGTTAGACCTTGGTAGGAATATTTTAGTAATCTATATTCATCACCTGTTGCTGCTGTTGCTCAGCCAAGCCATGTCAGGTGGTAAACAAGCATAAAAGAAATTGTTAGAATTGAGAGAAGAAGGGAAGAACACAACTTTCATTATATTTAAAACCCTTTCATGATAAACATACAATCATTAATGCGTTGGACTTGAAGGATTGCTGGTAAAGATGATTATCCAACCACAACATAAACCAACTGCTGTGCAGATTTTTCTGTTTATGCTTAGGAAGGTATTTGGTTTCTAATCTGGATTCCACCGATCTCAGTTAAATGGATATATATTACTGGAGGTTCTTGTCTTTTTGTTTGATTTCAGAAATCCTTTTAATGCGGAATACTGAATCAAACTCAACAAATAAAACATGATTAAATAATTAAAAAATCTATATAAAAAAAAGAATAAAAATTAGAAAAATATATTATCATGTAATTTTTATTTAATTCAACAAAAACTCTCTAAAATTTAAAAAAAAAGAATATAAATATTAAAATACTAACTAGAACAAATGATTAATCTTATGATCAATACCCAATAATAATTAAATTAAACTCAATAAATAAAACCTGATTAATAAATTTCAATTAAAAATTTATATAAATTAAATTAAAATTTAATTTTTTAATAATTTTAATTACTTTTTATCATTTATGATCAAGTACATAAACAATGATTTGGGTTAGTGTTGCCCATCACCTCTTCCCCTACCCTTTTACTGTGTCTAATCGCTATACAGGATGTTATTTCCGAGAACCATTCTCAGCCAGCACCAAAACTGAGTAGCAGTGGGCCTCTTTAGGAATAGTCAAAATTATCTTATTTTCATATTCACTAGATAAGCTCCAGTCCAGTCAACATGATCCTGTGTTGAAAATTTGAACTAACAAGGCCAATATTACAGACGAACTGCATGTTTAAAATATCCAGAAGTTTGACTTGGCTGAAATCTTTGAATCCTTTCTTCGTCACAAGTTTTTTTTTTTTTTTTTTGGATAAAGACTAGCCTCAGCACCCATGCAATTTCCTGTGGGGTGGGATTACTTTTTATATAAAAAATATGTTTAGACACATGTTTAAGAAAAGAGAAAAAATATATGACTTTGATAGTACAAAGTATTCAATCAAATAAGTTGATTTTATTTTAATTAAATAAAAAAATAATAAATAAATTTAATTTTAAAAAAATAATAGGATAACTAGAGGAATTTTTTTTAAAAAAATATAAATGATTTATCTCAATTCACAACTTGTTAAATACAAAAAAATAAAACTAAATAAAAAAAATATAAAAAACCAATTGTGACCGACTAGAGTTAGCATGATAAACATGTAACATCAATGATCAAAATTAAAATACAAAATAAAATTTATATTCGATTGAAATGTGAAATTGAAAAGAAAATCCAAATTAGTAGAAGAATTCAAAATATCAAAATTAATATAAATAATAAAATAGTTTGGTTGCCTTCATGTGTTTCTGATTTTTTATTTATTTATTCAAATACAAAATCATCCATAACTAATATAATAATAACGTAAAAACCTTGGTGAAAGGATAAAAATAAAAAACTATTAGAGACCTGTTTTAATTTATTAACTTTCAATGATATTTTAGTTATTTCATAATATTTTTTATATCTAATTAAATATAAAATTACTCATTCTCTTACATGATAATAACGAAAAATCTGTTTAGAAAATACCAAATTGCCCTAAAATCTCCAGTATAATTTTAAAATAGAAAAAAATACACCCCCTCCTAACCAATTTGATAATAACTAGTTTTAAATTTTTTTTTCCCGGAAGTCAAAAACATCGTTATACTGTACAAATAAATAGAGTCGGCATCTACATCTGCCGCATTTTTCAATCCACGATACCCTAGTCCACTGTTCCATGTCCACTGTTCCCTGTCTGTCATTATCGCCATCAATTAACGAATACGGACATGGAAAATGCAGCTAGACATAGTTGGCATCTGTGAAGAAAAATGGACTCTATATTGTAATAAACAACAACTTACCAAAATATATTTGCAAGTGGATGCTGTATACTTTAAATCTGCTGCGAACTCCGACATGACAGGTTATTAAACCTCAATTATAAACCACTAAAATAACATGGATAAGGTTGATGTGATGACTTCAAGAACCAGTCAGTAATCCTAGTCAAAGAAAAGAAAAAGAAAAAGAAAAAGCTAAGAATCCATTGGCCCAGAAAAAGAAAATCCCGTCATCTAAGGAACAAATTGGCAATCCCTCCTTATCCATGTCAAGGAGTTCCCATGGTGTCAAGTTCTATTCCACTTCACCGTCACTAATCTCATCTTTAATCTTTTGCAATCGTCTGGGAAAACTCTACAGTCTCAGCAACAGAATTATATTAAAAAATACATCCCCTCTTTGTATATTAAGTAATATACTAAAAGGCGTGGGGAAACTACTGTAGCTTCCCCACGCTTTTTACTTATTTAAGCTTTTTTTTTTTCTGTTTTTTTTTATGTTTTTCTTGTATTTTTTTTTTGGTTTTTTTCACTGTAGCAGTTTTTTCTTCCTTTTTTTTTTGCTTTTGCTTTTATTTTTATTTTTTAAAATATTTTTTACTGTAGTAACTTTCTTTTTATATATTTTTTTTTAACACGTGGGTTTTTTACTGTAGCAGCTTTTTTTTTTCCTCGCTTTTGTTTCTTCTGCTTTTTACATATAATATATCACTGTGCACACAGTGAAACACTTAACTTTTTTTTATTTGTTTTGCCCATTGGTTTTTTTTTTTTTTGCTTTTTTCTTTGTGTTTTTTTTCTTTTAATAAATTTTTTTTGTTTAATTTAGTTTGTTAATGTGAAAAAAAAAATTTAATTTAGTTATCATACTTTCATTACATGGATCTCGATTTTTTTTTATATATTAAGCTGGTTGAGAACTTAGATTTGTAGCTTTTTTTTAAAAAAAAAAACACTATAGATTACTACAGTGTTTTCCTTACATGATTTTTGTTTGGCTGCATTGTTTCCCCCACATGTTTATTTTTTAAATTATCTTTGTTAAATTTATTTTTTTAATATTGAGTTGGTTGAGAATTTAGCTTTAGTTTTCCCCATGTTTTTTCATTATAATTATTATTGTATTGTATTATATTATATGATTGTTTTTTTTTGTTTTTTGTTTTTAATTTTTTTTAATGAATTTTTTTTGTTTGATTTAGTTTGTTAATGTTAAATTTTTTTTTATTTAGTTATTATATTTTCATAATACGAATTCGGACTGATAGGTTAACCTGATTTGACGAGTTATTTTTTTCATTTAGTTTAGTTTGTTAAAGTTAATTTTTTTTCTATTTAATTATCAGACTTTCATGACACGTATCCTGGGTTTGACGGGTTAACTTGGTTTGATGGGTTAACCCGGTTAATTCTAGGTAAACCAGTCATTTTTTTTTCTATTCAATTATCAAACTTTCATGACGTCAATCTCAGGTTTTACGGGATAACCTGGTTTAAAGGGTTAACCCAATTAATTCAATTTTCTTTTTCTTTTTCTTCATTAATTTTTTTCTTTATGTTGATTTTTTTTCTTGGTTTTTTTTAATTAATCTATTTAATTATCATACTTTTATGACACGACCTTGTAGCCAGATCCACATCCAATATTCTTGGGTCCGGTGTTACAGTCAGGCTCACTTAAACTTGGATCATGCAAGTTTAATTTTATTATTAATATTATAAATATTACTCTTAGGTCAGGCGTTGCAGCCAAACCCAAGATTCTTAGGTATAACTTTGCAGAAAAACCCAAGATTTTTAAATTTTTATTTTTTTTAATATTATATATATAAAAAAAATTGACCCGTGACATCGCACGGGTACCAAAGCTAGTGTGTATATATACGTTGTTAGATGTGCATATCAATAATAATAAAATAATAATCTAAGTTATCAACAGTTTATGAAAGTTTGTCCTTGTTCCATAGACGTAAAAAACAAAAGTTTTTTTTTTTTTTTTAAAGAATTAAACAAAGCTTATTAGATATATTTGAATTTGATTGTTTATAGAATATTGAATATTAATGCAAGCACCTCAGCGGTTGACTTTCAAAAACAGACAACAGATTTTCTCTTTATATCTCTACTCTCCTTCCCATTCCAGTTAGTATCCTCTCATGTTCTGATAGCAGAATTTTGAAGAGAGGGAGAGGGAGAACAGTAAAGAGAACGCGATGGCAGGAGGGGCGTTTGCTGATGGAGCAACCCTAAAGAGGGCTCATCTCTACGAGTATAAAACCACTGGTTATTTTATCTTTTCTTGCCTTGTTGCAGCAATGGGAGGGTCCCTTTTTGGGTATGATCTTGGTGTATCCGGTTAGTATCTCTTTCACTTCTTGTGTTTCTTGACCAGTCTTTAAAGCTTTAGCCTTATCTTTTATGTAAATGGATCGTGGGTACAAAATATCTGTCCAAACATTAGTTAATTAGATGCCTCTCTCTTATTAAAACATGAGCAACTTCACTATAGAATATAATGAAATTGGTAGTGGTCTTGGCTCGTGGATTTAACATCATCTGTATAGTAATTAGTAAGAGCAATGAGGAACCAAAAAGTTAAACAATTTGGAGACAAATTGATTATAGGCACGGCAAATGAGCTCTACATCGCTTACCAGTGCCATTCACTTGCGACTTTTGTGAAGAGCACCACAAATGAGCTCCATCATTTGATCTTTCTTTTCTTTGCTTCTCTTTTCAATCTGATAATTGCAAGGGAATTGAAATAGGCAAAATGTTTTCTGGAGAAAACTGTTATGGCAGATTATACATACATGTACATGTATGGTGTTAAGACTTTTCTGGTTGAACGAAATTGTGCTTGCAGACTGATGAAACAGAAACTTTATTGATGTTATTAATGAGTACATGTATTTTTCATTTTGATTAGAATATTTGCACGATATCCCCTCTCAAGATCATAGAAATTAATATCTAGAGATCAGAATATAGGTAGGACCCCAGCTTCACCCTGTTTCGTTCTATAAAAAAAAAAACGAGAACAGGTTTCTTTTGTAAGTAACTTTTAACCAACCGTTTACAGTTCAAAGTAGATTTAATATGCTGACATAGAATGTTTGCATTGCACATCGGTTCATGTTCAAGCAAAACCCACTCTACACTGGTTGCAAAAGAAGACGATAGCTTAACATGAGAATGGTTGTTTCAGGTGGAGTGACTTCCATGGATGATTTCTTAAAGAAATTCTTTCCACAAGTGTATAGAAGGAAGCAGCAACATCTCCATGAGACCGATTACTGCAAATATGACAACCAGATACTTACACTATTTACATCTTCATTGTACTTTGGGGCCCTTATTTTCACATTTGCAGCATCCCACTTGACCAGAAGTAAAGGCCGGAAAGCAAGCATAATTTGTGGATCATTAAGCTTCTTTTGTGGAGCTATTATCAATGCATTTGCAATGAATATTGCAATGCTGATCATAGGAAGATTACTTCTTGGGGTAGGCATTGGATTCAGCAACCAGGTATGCTTAATGCTCCCTAAGCCAAAAAAGTAATATAGCATGCCTCTTTCTTACAGCATTTTTGTTCTAATGGTACAGGCAGTTCCCTTGTATTTGTCGGAAATGGCTCCCGCAAAAACCCGTGGCCGATATAATCAGCTGTTTCAACTAACAACCTGCCTGGGGATCCTTGTGGCAAACCTTGTAAATTACGGAACTGAAAAAATCCATCCATGGGGTTGGAGGCTATCTCTTGGTTCAGCTACAATCCCTGCAATTTTAATGGGTGTAGGTGCTCTTTTCCTTCCTGAGACCCCCAACAGCCTTGTAGAACAAGGAAAATTAGAAGAAGGCAGAAAAGTATTGGAGAAAGTTAGAGGTACAACTAACGTTGATGCTGAGTTTGCTGATCTTATTGATGCAAGTAACGAAGCAAAAGCCATAAAGCACCCTTTCAGGAATCTTCTCACACGGAAGAATCGCCCACAATTGATAATAGGCGCTCTGGGAATCCCAATGTTTCAGCAGCTCACTGGAATGAATTCTATACTCTTCTATGCTCCTGTCTTCTTCCAAAGCTTGGGTTTTGGGTCAGGAACTTCTCTTTATTCATCTGTAATTACCAGTGGTGCACTTGTTGTCGGAGCCCTCACGTCAATGGCATTAGTAGACAAATTTGGCAGAAGAACTTTCTTTATTGAAGCTAGTATTGAAATGTTCTGCTACATGGTAATTAGAGGAACCGAACAAGCCAAGCCTCAATCAATTCTTTAGCATTTCTCTACGACTTGAATACTAACTCAATTGTTTGATCTGCAGGTTGCTTTGGCTATAACTCTGGCCCTGAAGTTTGGACAAGGAGTAAATCTCCCGAAAGCAATCAGCGTGTTCCTCGTCATTATCATTTGCTTGTTTTGCTTTGCTTATGGAAGGTCTTGGGGTCCTCTAGGGTGGTTAGTTCCAAGCGAGCTCTTTCCACTGGAGACAAGGTCGGCTGGCCAAAGCATTGTTGTCTGTGTCAACATGATCTTCACAGCTTTGATAGCACAATGCTTTCTCGTGTCTCTCTGCCATCTTCGTTATGGGATCTTTTTGATATTTGCCGGCTTGGTCGCTTTCATGGGCAGCTTCATCTTCTTTCTCCTTCCAGAAACAAAGCAAGTTCCAATAGAGGAGATATATATCCTCTTCCAGAACCATTGGTTCTGGAAGAAAATAGTAGGGGATGGCACTAATGATGATGGATTGGATGGAAAGAAGGGACAACCAAATTAGAACAAATCTCCAGATTCGGGGAAAACTTCTCCTTTTCAAGTTCATTGTTTAATTTTCCTTTCGATTACATTTCTGTAGATAATGTTTGTCTTTGGTTAGGCATTTCTATGGATAAATATACATTAAATCCTGGCAGTACTGTTTTTGCCAAGCATTTCCTCTCTCTGTTTAATTTTTTTGGTGGAATCAAGTTATTTTAAAAATTGAATATTCCTATGATTAATATCCAAGGAAGGGTTGTTTCCATTACTTTTGAATCGAAATCCAACTCTCAAAAAGAACCACACCAGAGAAAGGAAGAAAAGAAGAGACCTCTCGAACTTGTCTCTTGTATCCATAGAGATTCCTCTTTCTTAGATCATGACTCATAATGACACCATAGATATTTCCCCAGTTGTTAAAAAAAAGACCCCCCTTTTAGCTTTTCATTAACATTAACAACAAAGTAGTGATGCAATCTTCTGTGTTCACAGGATTGTGCATATGCCTGTCTTTAATTGTTAAAACAACGAAGAATACTATACAAGCTCGGAAAGTCATCAGATTCAACTGGACAGTGTATATAGTTTGTATACTTCTCTCTACATTTCTCATCGGAGGACATCATTGTGATTGAGGATTTTTGAAAAGTTCTTTCCACTTTCGCGGATCACATCCAGGACCTTCTCCCTGCACAAGCAATAACTTCGGTTCAATAATGAAGCAATTCCTCAAATCATATGTCCACAAGAGATAGTTCTAAAGATAACCAGACAACAATTTGGTTGGGTCTAAGGGGTTTGTTTCCTTGTAGTTTCAAGTTCGAGCCATGTGGTTGTTAATATGATGGCTACTGTAGGCTTACATGATCGTTAACTTTAGGGCTCGTGAGATTAGTCGAGATACACACAAGCTAGTCTGGACACTCATATTAATTAAAAAAGATAACCACACAACAATGTGGCAACACGGATGGTTTGGAAAGGACTGCAGGAATACACACAAATGGAGCGGAAACAAATTATACCTCGTCAAAATTTAGTGAGTGAATGATATCAGAGACTTAAGTGATTTAGTTGTCAAAGGTGGTGAATGTGCCTTCATACATTCACCACACAGGAGTAAGGTCACATCACTTGCCATATGGTAGGAGGGGGGGAAAAAAGGGTCCTTGAAGCCATAATGTGTAGCAATAAAACAGCCCGGTATGCACCTTATCAACATCATAAATCGACAGCAGATTCTAAGGGCACCTAAAAGGGAAAACAATTTGGACTGAAACTTTTGTCAACCTATTACTCTATTGTTCCATAGAAGTTACGGAGTAATTTTCATTACAAACATACCTCAACTGAGTTGATTTCATAAATTTCACCTTCGGTAAATTCAATGTCCAACGCCTGAATGCAAGCTTCAGCTACCACAATTCTGCTAACTTCTCCAACAAGCTTATCTCCTGCAAACCCAGATAAAAATTCAATAAAAAGAAGAATCATGTGAAAGAGAGGGGATATCAGAACTGTTGGATGCAAACAAGGCATACAAAACATAAGAAGTGCTGCCACTTTCAGCAATGGAAAGATTGACATAATTGTATCCCAAAAGATCTTGTTACAAAAGGATTCTGTTATCATCTACTTCATGATGAAGCTTGAGAAAACCAAGGTACCAGCATTTTTCAAAAATTACCAAAATGGTATGATGAGAAAAGAATGGATTTTATCATTGGGCAATGGTCACGAAAAAAAACTAGAGAAATAACCCAACAAGATAGTTTTGATGCATATCAGCCAGCATAATTATCAAGCATTAAACTCGTACAAAAAATTATTTTATTATGTTCAGTTCATCCTAAGGAATGTAGGTTCATGATAGAGTCGTTGTCGCAATGTAGTATTAAATTCCAAGCTGCACACTTCAGATCCCAAATGAACAATGAAAAGAAAATCCCAAGATAGCAATAACAATGAACACCACAACCCCCCTCCTCGTAGCACCTTATTCACCAGAAAGTAAAATGACCATTGGATTATAGAATCACCATCTTAAAAATACAAGAAGATTGTGTACCTTGACCAATGACAACTGCACGCCTTTGCCCAGAAGTAGCTTTGAGCAAGGTATTTAGATCATATGATGTGTAAGGTCCATCTGTTAATCTACCAGGTCTGAAAACATACATGTAAGAACATATAGGCTTGCGCTGCAAATTAAAATTCTTCTGCAGTTCCTAAAATAAATCTCTAAGTTTCCAACATCAAGCGGGGGTAAAGTATTTCCAAACCTTATTATAGTAAATGGAAGACCAGATTTGAGAACAAAATCTTCCCCCATTTTCTTATACTTGAGAACGCCAAAAAGATTCATAATGCTGCAAGGAGACAATATGAAACAAATGAATTTAATCCAAGACAAAACATGGTAGCAGATGTTTCATTTGTTCTGTTAGAAAAAAGAAGCTCAGGGATTGATATCCACTTTAAGCAGCATTTCAAATATTTCCAGAGACTGAAGAAAAGATGAATCCTCACATTTATTCAAATATGCTAGCCTATACAGGCTCCCAAGACATTGCAAGGTTAGAAACAAAGGGCTGGTCTAGAAGCCAAATTAAAGTGTAAATATCTCACTCTAATGAATGTGTGCCAACCCAACCGCCCATATAGGCTTGACTTTATATGGAGTAAGCTTCAATTAGCCAAATACCTTGAAACTATTGTTAAACTGTTCCTGCTACAATTAAGTATTTCTAGATGGATAATCAGAAAGGACGTTACTACTTCATTTGTTGCTTATTGTAATCAACTCTTTGATTTATTGATTTCAAACACAGCCAAGATATAGGCCCGCTGCAAATACAACTCATTCTCACCTCCATGGTATTTCGTTGAATTTGGTTACACCAACTGATGAAACAAGAACAATTCTTTTCAGTGTTGAGGGCAACGCAGAAACAAGATTCCTGACACCCTCCCAATCTTCAGAAAAAACAACACAGTCAATGTGGGCATAAACTTCTGTCAGGTAGAGTGTGTTTGTGTATGTATTTCCATGAGTTGAAGAGATAAGAAAGTTGAACACTTTGAACATAACGTGCAGCTGGTAAACTTCTGACCTGTTCTTTCTGGTGTATTATCTCCATCCCATCGCCTTGAAGGAAAAGCTGTTGTCCCAGTGCAGCAGATCACATGTGTGACTCCCTGCAATATATATTTTCGAAACTTCAATAACTAGATTGTAAACTAGCCAAGTATTTTTGGCATCCTCCAGAAATATGAGAAAAATATATAGGTAGATGAACACAAACCTCAAACAAAGATGGATCTAGATCCTCTGGGTTCCGAGTGTCTCCTTTATATACCTAGAAAGTTTTAACAGCTCTTTATGATCAAGTTTTACATCCTGAGGAAAGAAAACAAGTTTGAAGCGAGGAATTTGTATGCACCAGAATGCTAACAAAGATGATATAAGGTGGTAATGATCAGGAAAGAAGGATCAATCAGCAGATAAAATAGGCACCTGCATTTTCTCCTCATCTTGCTTGCCAAACAGGGCTACTGCTTTCTCCGGATCTCGCAGTAACAAACGTGATTTAATATTCCGGTTTAGCAATGCTGCCACTACAAGCTGCCCTGAAAAGGGAGCAAAATGCTAATATTTAATGTAGTAGAGAAAACTTTAGGTAGCATTTAGTTACAGTGGGTCATTAAAGAACAAATACAGAAGAGACAGAGACATAATATGTCTCTCGGATAATTTTTTTAGTAAATTTATATACTTTCAAAACATGAAGAGATGTCTCATTATCTTTACCTTTTCTATCCTAAGACAGTAACCAAACACTAACTTAATAAACTATCTAACAGTAAAATGTAAACAAAGAATCGGTCACAAGAACTGCATTATTGATAATTCGGAGTTTAACAGGAACTAAGATGATCCTGCCATGATAAAAGATAGGGAAATGCATAACAGTTACGTTGTTCCCTGTTCTTAAAGTAGTAAGGGGACTTGAAATCCAGTCATTCTCTCTCCCCCAGCTTTATAGTTACTTACGCCCCGCAATGTACTTTCCCAAGTTCCAAATTTGACCCATGTTTTTACCCGTTTATTTCATCATATAATGTTCGAAGGCTTGGCCACAACCATGCATTTGCAATAGCACCAATTAACTAGCAGGTTAAATTCCTTCGAAAAATGCACAACAAAATCCCTCACAAATTCAATACCTGTGCTAAAACTTGCATGTTAAAATAGTGTCCAGCAGACAACAGATACCCTTCATGGAAAACATGATTTTTTTATCAACGCAAGTGGAAGGAAAGTATAGGATATAAAATAAAGGAAGTTTAGTTTTAAGTTTGGGAGCTAAAATGAGGAGGGGAAAGGAGGAAGTGGAGGAAAATGGGAGTAGGTCAGGTTCCAGATTTCCTTTTGTGTCACCAAAAATTTCCTCTCACTTGCGGGAGGAAACCAAAATACAGAAATGCAAAATCTTTCTTCAAAATTTGTAACATAAGTCAACAGATATAACAAAGCCGTGTAATAAATTATTAATATACGGTAAAAGATACAATTTATAACTTTGCCCTTTCTTTTCAATTCATGCAACAAAACAAGAGAAATTTAATTAATGAGGAACTTCAGTTTCACTTCCTTTTCTTTTCCTCCCAATTCTATGACTGATTGATATCTTTTTAGCACAAGCATTATCACTAATAGCTAGCAGCAACTATTCAATCAACCACAAGTATCAATCAATTCATGAAATTACAAAATGTTAGTTGATGTATTTTTAATTTTAATTTTTTAGCCTAAGACCATATCTGAAAAGGTGAAAGACAAAATGATAACTAAATATATTTAAACTTGATAGAATATCAGGCTAGATAACATGGGTCTAACTTGCTTCTAGACCTAACATCCTTGAATTCATCTATGTACTGAGCTCAAATAAACATAAGTTTGACGAGCTACAGACCCAACGTTCTTGGATTCAGCTATGCGTTGAACCCAAATGAACATGAGTTTGACGAGATGCCAGACCCAGCATCCTTAGATTTAGCTAGGCGCTTAGTCCAAGTAAACATGGGTCTGACAAGCTACCAGACCCATCGCCCGTGGACTTAGCATCGTACCAAGTACAAGTAGGTATGAGCATTATGATCATTAGAGGCCTCATGTTGGGTCACAAGGCTTCATTTATTTATTTTTTTGACTTTTAACATAAAATATAAAAATTAATAATACTCATTTCTCAACACTTCTAGGTGTATAAAAGTCTTCTAAGAGCCTATTGTATTCCTATCAATATTAATATTGTGTAAGAGATATTTGTCTCTCATTAATATTATGTAAATGATATTATTCATCATTAATGTTGTGTAATCAATATTTATCATCTTTTAATACCATCAGGAAAAAATAACATTTTAAACCTTTTTATTCAAAAAACATGACAAGGTTCAAGGGTTATAAATAATCCTTTAATCAACCAATTAAAGTGTTTATAATTTTTCTCGTATTCATATTTTAATTCTCAAAGTATTTATCATACAAAAACATAAACAACACTCATATTTTTTAAATTTAAAATTCATTCTTTTATTTATTGCAATTTTTTATTAAACAATCACTAACTTTATCATATAAGAATCTCTAAATCTATCAATATCAATATCTTGATTATTGAGATTTTAGAACATCATTATCAGTGTACTATAACAACTAGGTTTACTCACACCCCACGATCTAAAGATACGATTAACTTCATTATCTAAAAGTCTCTAAATCTAAAATAAAAAACTGTTTTTGCAGGTTTTTAGCTTTTTATCATTAATCATATGCTCTCCAAGCTTTAGAGAAGAAAAAAATGACATGAAAATATGATTAAAATTCACATGAACGTGCAATTAATCAACATCAAATATCTTCATTATGAACAACATTCTTAGTGTACTATAACAGCTAGGTTTACTCACACCCCACGATCTAAAGACAATACCACAAATTGTTAATTCATAAATAACAGTACCATTAGACCACAAATTGTTTGCACGTGAACATCATTATCAGTTGCAGGGTATTACAAGTGCGTACCAACACCACCAGAGCCACCAACGACGAGAACAAGCTTGGAGGAAGAAGGAGGGGTGGTTTCAGAGTCAAGGGTAGCCTCTGAATTCGGTGACTGATCAATCACTTCTTCTTTCACCGCATGAGCAACTAATGGTGATGTCATCCTTCTTCTAGAGCTAGCAAAGCACTTAAAAGAGCCATACTCAGAAGAGGTATTGAGAGGTAGAAGAGGAAAGGGATGGATTCTTTGAAGGTGGTTTGGGAATTTTTCAAGTGTAAGCGGAAAGTCAGTGATGGCGGTGAAGGAGAGGTTGGAAGCCATGAAGAAAGAAGTGGCAGAGCTCGCTGGAAAACTGAAAACGGTTGGATTTTGTGATGGTTGTGTTTCCAGCAGAGAATTCATTTACAAGAATGTCCTCCTGTGTTCTGTGTTGTTTAAAATGTCAATAAAAAAAGCTTTTCTTTTTCTTCACTATAAAAATATTGAATGGCCGAAATACAAAAGCTCCTTGTTAACCTCACAAGGCCACTTGTAGGTGTCTGGATAGCAATAAATTGAGTCCTTCAAATATTTATTCAATTTTCTTCTTAGTGTTGTTTAGATTTTAATGAGAAGAAGGAAGAAACTTTTTATATCTAAAATTTAGCAATTGTGAGGGAAAAAAAGAAGAAGAAGAGAGTAAGCCTAAAGATTTACACCAACCATGTAAAAAAATCTTTATTTTATCTTTTTTTTTTCATAATTGAGTTATTTTAAGCTTAAATTAAAGCCAAATTGCATAGTTTTTGGGTGAGAGTGTTGAATTGAAAAATAAATGACTCAAGTGATAAAAATAAGTAAAATAGATGTCAAGTCTATAATTTATTTAAAAAGTTCATTTTAATCTTTTATTTTTTAAAACTAATTGATTAATCAGTTCTAATAATTTTTTTAAAAATATATATTTTCACATCAAAATTTTTTTTTTTTTTTTGAATGGAGGAGAGAGAAGGGGTTATTGAATTCCAGCTTAAAGAGAAAAGTTGTCATTGAGAAAATTTGACTACCAAAACAGTTGATTTTTGTGTTAAAATATTCCAAATGACAAGGGGGATTAATATTAGGTTTTTTTCATTGAAAACACCTAAAATATACATATGAGCTCATGAAGATTTTTGGTCTCAAGTTGATTTCATGTTCCGGGATGTTTTTTTTTTTTTTTTGAGATTTTGGAGGTAATGGATTAGTTTAACAAGGTTTTTAGAATATTTTCTATGTGTTTTGAGTAAAATGGGTTGAAAATGTGTTTTCAAGTAAAAAAAAAACCTTATTTTTCTGAGCACACTAGTAGCTGGATTTTAGACGACGTGTCATCCGCCCCATTAAACTAAAAAAATAAAGACCCACGTGAGCCTTTTCTTAATTGGGCCACACACTAGGCCCAACAACACCTGGTCTTATTGTTTTTTTTTTTCAAAATTTTTCTTATTTTTTTATATTAATGGCTTTTTAATATGTATTTTTCAAATAATTTTTTAATTAATATTCATTTTTTATGATTTTTCTCGGTTTTTTAGCCTTTATTGAATAATAATTATTTTTTAATTATATTGTGAGTATTTAATTTTTTTATAGGTTAGCATGATTCATCTGTAATTTTTTTTTTTATATATTTTATATAAATTAAATGTTTTTTTATAATATTTTTAATATATGCAACCATGCGTAATGTTTTTTTTCTTTTTATTTTATTTTATTCAATAAATTTTATATACATGTCAATCTTTATTACAAATTGATTTTTATAAACAAATTTATTAAACACAACTAGATAAATGATCCATGTTATGATTTTAAATATCTTTATCTACATATGTCTCTTCATTTTTCTAATAATGTTTTTATTTATCATTAAGTATTATTATTTATTTATTTAGACAATTGTTTGTGATTTATTAATTGTATTCATGCATAAGTTTTTAAAATTACATTTATGATTTTTATGTAAAAAATGAGTTGAAAAAATTTACATGTTCAATTTTTTATGATCATATATTGATATTTTCAATTTAATCATTATTCTTATGAATTTTTTATTTTTTTATAAAAATTTTATTGTTTTTAATTTCACCCTTCAATCTAAATTGATATATATTTTTTTATTTTTTAAATTTATTTTTATCCTCATTGATCTTTTTTTAACATATATGTTTTTGTGTTTGTTATCATAGCCCTTTTTTTTCATATGATTAAAATTTATTTAGTTGGTTGAGACTATAATTCAAGTTATTGATTTTTTTTTAAAAAAAATACACTAATAATATCTAAATATTTTATTAAAAAAATAATATGAATTGCATTATAGTGCAGGTAACTGTTTAATGTTGCTTGATAGAATATAATAAAAAAAAATGTTTGATAGAATAAATTAAAAAAAACACTTCCTCTGATTCCGATTAAAATGAAAAACTCCCTTTATAATTTATAGAATAGAAATATTTATAAAATAAAATAATATTAAAGAAAAAGGAAGAATAAAAAATTTTCAAAAAGAAATTTTTTTTGAAAGTAGACAAAGCTAAAAATTAAACTTATTTGTACATGGACATGGAGAGGTAAAAAGGACCAAAAAAGAAAAAAAACAAACATAAAGAGGACCTATCTATCTGGTCGTTGGGATTATTGTGACCCACCTTCAGTAGACGCAACCAGCACCAAACTCCTCTTCTTCCTTCTGCTCATGGAGTCTTCGTCATCAGCTCTGTCAAGATTATCGAATTTACATAGGCACCTTCACCCTCCACAATCAAACTCCAAGGCAAGATATTCACCATCTTTTTTATTTTTATCAGTTGGTTTTATACACTTAATGGTATTATTATCAGATTCAAGAAGGGTTGCTGAAGCTATCTTCAGAGGTCGCTGAAGCTCTTTCATCCGGGCATCCTGTTGTTGCTTTAGAATCCACTATTATTTCTCATGGTATCCTTTTTCATATTCCTCAACTTATTATTTTTGTTAAATTGTAACCTTTTTTCTAATTCTGGGTGTGCAATTTATTTTCATTTGATTTCCCGTTTTCCTGTATCAAGTCCGTAGCTTTACAGTGCAGTAGTATTGCGTGAGATGAGATATAGAAAGTGCTCAGCTTTCTTTCAATTTTTCGCATACATTTTGTAGAATACGTTCTGGGTATTGCTATTGCATGCTATGGCTTCTGATGGTTTTAAGTTATGGACAGGTATGCCTTATCCTAAAAACTTGAAAACAGCGAAGGAGGTGGAGGCAATTGTGAGGGAGAATGGAGCAGTTCCTGCCACCGTTGCCATTTTGGATGGTGTACCTTGCATAGGTATTTTCATGTTAAATTCTCTCTTTTCACTTTCTGTGCATGGTAATGAGAAGGCTCCCTTCATCATTGTGCTGCAGTGATCTTGATTTGGTAAAAGTAAAATAGATCGCAGCATATGAATTGGTTGATGGAGAGATCTCTCCTGATATTTTTTATTACTTTGGCAAACTTGCCACATGTTCATTCAATACAGCAAATACGTAAAATCATTAAATTGACTAAAGATAATTTAGGAATTATATTAATCCAGTGGCATTTTTTCTGTGTATTTGTCGTGCCAATTATGTTAGCTAGATCCTGAGGAAGACATCCTTACAGACCAGTTGTTAAAGATACATGTTAAATAAATTTAAGACCTTTTAGGAATTAGAGCCTGCGCATATTAACCAATTCTGTAAAATAAGAGAATGGCTTCGCAAGTTTAGAGGTTGAACTTTAAATGAATAGACTGTTGTCACAGAATCAATAAGAACTCTCTATTTCTGGATTAATAAGAAAAGAATAATTGGTGGTTATGTTGATGCTTTCTTGCTCCATGTTTTAAATACTGCACGTCATGCTTATTCACTTCATTTAGTTTAACTTACAAGGAGATATAATGAACTCTTTCCAGCAGTATTAGACTCCTTGCTATGCTTGCATTGGTTGGGGATGGGATTGAAGGGGTTGGATATGCCTTTTGCTCCTCTCAACTGGCCTATCTGCTGCAATTGTGGAAGATATGAAGTTGCTTTGCCCATAAGATAATTACTCATGTTTTAATGTGATTTTCTCTTGTTTCGACGCTCATTATGTTTTTAGGTTTGAGTATGGGAGAGCTAGAGAGACTTGCTACTCTTGGAACTAAAGCACAAAAGACTGCTCGGAGAGACATTGCACATGTTGTGAGTAGCTATGAATATGACTCACTATGAATGCATTTTTTTCTCTTGTAATACATGTATATAAAAGAACTGCAATGTAGCTTTGAGTAGTTTCTTTCTTTTTATTATTGTGCACTTGAGGGAGTGTTTTGATCTGGTATCAATGTGCTAGGTCAATAATGCTGCAACCAACTTTTGGTTGCACCTTGTTTGTTGATCAAGGTAGATCTCATGACAAAGAAGTCAACCAGTTGTGTAAATTAATTTCTCATTGATTTTTATGTAGTAAATTTTGATTGCTAAGAATTAGTTAAGTAATAAGTTTGTCAGCTAAAAAGATGTATCTCGGAGCAACTGCCTATGGAGATTTTAAGCACATGTAGGAGTAATATTATTTTGGAACCTGGGTAATTCCTGTGCTCATTGCTCTGTTACTCCTTACATGTTTGACATATGGATTCCTTAAACCAGTGCTGTAATATTTGATTGCTTGTTAAGTGTTGCAGCTAACTTTACATGCTTGTTTTTACCTTGTTTAGGTGGCTAACAGAGGGAATGGTGCTACTACTGTATCCGCAACCATGTTTTTTGCTTCCATGGTGTTCTCTCTGTTTCAAATTCTTATACTTTTTGCTGCAAATAAACAGCATTGTTGTATGGTTCAAATGTGTTCCTAATGTGGGTTTTACTTATTAACCCATACAGGTTGGTATCCATGTTTTCGTTACTGGGGGAATTGGGGGAGTACATAGACATGGTGAGCAAAGTAAGTTCCATAATTCAGCTTCCATCTATATCCTGGTGATGTGGTCAGCCTAGCCTAGCATTAGTAGCAGTCTCGTGTAGTGGGAGCACCCAATGCTCATGACTTGTTCATTGTGATCATGTGATGTACATCCACTACTAATCCATTGCTGACGGGCAAACTTCTTTCTGGCCTGGAAGAACAGGGGGTGATTTTCATGAAACCTTATTTGATTGCTGGAATTGATATACATTTTTCTCATGTTTTCTTGGCAGCGATGGATATATCTTCTGATCTTACAGAGCTTGGCAGGACTCCAGTTGCAGTAATCTCTGCTGGAGTAAAATCTATATTAGATATTCCCAGAACCCTAGAATATTTGGTACACATCACCTTTTTTACCCCATATAACTTTGGAAGCAATTCAATTTCAGATGCTCATATCAGTTTTAAAAATACAGGAGACTCAGGGCGTTTGTGTTGCTGCTTATAAGACCAATGAGTTTCCAGCATTTTTCACAGAGAGAAGTGGCTGCAAGGTACACACCCATTCTCATGAATTGATACTTCTTTTGAAGCTGCAATTTGCAAAACGCAAGTATCGTTAAACCTGTTAGGTTTGGCTGCAATGTATGCCCACTTTCTATGATTGCACCACCTGATGACTTTCCCTAATATTATCTGTCTGAGGAAAAAAATCCCCACCATGTTATGGTCCCTTGAATTTGTACTGTTTCTTTCAATCTGAGATACAAATAATGGTTCAAGTGTGCTTACATGGCTGCTAGAGTGGTTTAGGTGGACCAAATCAACCATATTGGTTTTGCTCACTGCACCTACCAGTTACAATAGCAGAGTCCAGTCTACCGTATTTCAGGCTACTTTGGTCTACCTAAGTCCAATTTTATCAAGATTTTCAAAGATCAGAACCTAGGACATGGGGTATACACAAGATGAACCCAAAAAAGATTGATAAATCTTGTGATGGGTTTTATAGAAGAGAAACACAAAAGACACATGCATCTGAAAATAATACTGCATTCGTGAAAAAGCCTGTGGCCATAAAAAATGTTGCTTTTACACTGCATTAATACATTGTGTCTGCAAGTTTTCTTTTTAATATGCAATTGCATATGATCTAATGAATTTTTCTTGTTGATTTATGACAAATAATACAGGTACATTGTCGTGTTGACACCCCAGATGACTGTGCTCGGCTAATAGGCAAGTGAAAAAATTTGGTCAATTTACCTTTATTCCACCCCCAACCCATGTAAGAATGAGAAGAATCATGAGTAACTGTGCTTCCTTTTTTTGTTAATTGCAGATGCGAACTTGAAACTTAAGCTTGGATCTGGAATTCTAATTGCAGTTCCAATCCCCAAGGAACACTCAGCTTCTGGAGGCTTAATTGAGTCTGCTATACAAATTGCCCTTAGAGAAGCTAGGTTGGAAACTTCTCGGCTCCATTTTGTTTTCAACTTTTTTTGCTATTTATTATCTATTTTGCTTTAAGTTTTACATTTATGGAATTGGATCCTTAGGGACAAGAATATAACTGGCAATGCTGAAACTCCGTTCTTGCTTGCAAAAGTGAACGAACTCACTGGAGGAGCCTCACTGGCATCTAGTATCCTTGCTCTTGTTCTTAACACCTGATATTCAAATTTGGGAAGTTTTATTTTGTGGCCACGAACTTGACATGTAAATAATCTTGCTCTGCTCATTTTCATAATTTCACTGTTGTTGTGATGATGTGAAGTTGATCTTAACTCAAGCTCAGACATTGCACTTGTGAAGAATAATGCACTTGTTGGTGCTAAGATTGCAGTAGCCCTTGCTCAGCTAAAAGAACATTCTAATAGAGGTAATCTTGATGTTATGTTGATTTCTTAGTAAAAAGTACAAAAAAAAAAAAAAAAAAAACCCGACATTTCTGGGTCTGCATAACCTTGTTTGTCTTTCTCTCAATCAGCTTGACTGTAAGGTTGCCATTATTATTTGTGCTTTCCTATATCATTTTTTTCTTGCATATTGTCATTTAGTTCTTCAAGTAGCAGAGCTTGTAGAGCAATGTTCACAAATCTTTTACTTGATTCTGATTGTTAGCCAAGACCTTCTCTAAAGAGTGACTAACAATAGGTATAGGCAACCGTACCTGTTCCATTTTGAAATGATTACAAGTAAAAAGAATGCCGAAAACTTTTGGAGGCAAGGACTGGGGCACAGTAAAGAATTGCAATGCGTTACTGGACTTGTAGGAATCTCAGATTCCTCTAGATATATAATATTTTGCTCCATTTCCTTCTCCTCTTCTCCTTTGGTGGCCCTTTGTGATGCATTCCAGACCCTAGTAAGGCTGTCAGTTGTGATAATTTTAATTGATGTCTGATTTTTTGGCAGGAGATGCTGAGTGAACCCATTGCTCTCGAAATTGGCATCATGTGGCAACCAATCATCTTTGCAAATTGGGAAGTCGGACTCCTCCTTCACTAACGCATGCACATGGTGTCACACCAGGTGATCAAAGTTGAAAGCTGATTGAGAACTCACAGCTAGGACTTTTTAGGTCAGTTGCTATTTAAGTCCCAGGATGCTTTTGGTAGGGGGTTGAGGAGGTTCAAATTTAACCTTGGAGGGGGAGGGGGAGGGGTGGAGGTTTTTTAGGCACTGAGGGGTTTTGTACCTTTCCTTTCATAGGAATCCTGAGGAAAAATGCATTATTTACTTGGGACTTTCCCGAAAGCAGGAATCTATTGTCTTCTCTACCTTCTCTCTCATTTTCTATCTTTTACATTTGTACTTGATATATATATATATATATATATATATATATATATATATATAATTTAAGTCTAATTGATTTCGCTACCGCACATACTTCGGACAAAAGTTACCGGTGCTGAGGATTGCAACTCAAAGGGCAGTTTCATTTAGAACCCTAATCGTCTGTTTATGTATATTTGGGAAGTTCTATTTTAATTGCCCCTGGAAGCTGAGATCCTTGAGATTGACCGTAAAGAAATGCCCTGAGAATCCAGCTAAGAAATCAAACCAAGGCCCCTCGTCATGGAACCTTAACCACATGAAATAAATTTTAAACTCTAATAGATTGGTTTCATCATTATCATTAACAGAGGACTAGCAGCTTATTTTTTCTTGGGAAGCCCATGAACTAATAAAATGTGAAGTTAAGTGGGTGTTTGTTAACGTAGTAATTTCTGCTTTTAAAGCTTCCTGTGTAAATATCAAGTTTGGCAACATAAAAATTCAACTGCTTTTCATGTGGGATTCATATATATTTTTGATGAAACATTGTTTGGTGAGAAGCAGCTAAGAGTTAATATAGTATTAAAAAGTTTTTTAGTGAAATAATATATTTTTGAATGTCGCAATTCTGAACCTTAATATTTGAATAATATCGCGGTTTAGAAATACATGTAATTTATATCGTGTTTCTGAATCGTGATAATTACTTGATGTCACGATGCTTAACCACATCATCAATTAATTCAAGTGCTCTTATTGAAGCGCTGGTAATTGAACCCGTTTGCCTTTCACTCGCGTCATCACCAGCTTATTCACGTGGAGGTGGCAACATATCTATTAAAATGATGTGTTTTGTCATTCGAGCGGCGATTGGTTTTTTTTTTCTCTTTTTTTTTTCTTGAATTTTGATATTCATGCAAAGCTTTTAAAAATTCAATTGTATCCTCTAATTTATATTTATTTTAGATTTGGTTTTTATTTTTTTAATTTTAATTTTTTTAGATTTGATGTTTCTTTAAATTTATTTTATTTTTAATTTCATCCCTTATCATTTAATCTCATTAGATTTTTTTTATTCAATCTAGTTCTTATTCTTTTGATTGCTATTTTTTAATCCTTTGCATTATTTTTTTTATTTTGTCCTTGAAAATTTAATTTAATTTTATATGGTTTTCAATTTTAATCCTTATTTTTTTATTGTTTTTTTTATCATTTTCTTCATTTATTTTGTTTTTCAATTTAATCCCTAATTAATTCCTTTCAATTTAATTTTTGTGCATGGTTTAGTTTTCATTAGCTCGGGTCTTTTTTGAAGTTTTTTTTTGTTGAATTTTGTTTAATTGGCTAAGTGTTTTTTTTTATTGTTTTTTTTTTATCTCAATATCATATCACGTGGATTGTAGGGTTAAAATTTAGACCAAGTTGACTTGTATTTTCTTCTTAGAATTATATTTTTTGATTTTTTTCCATTTATGACATTAAGTTATTTGGTCTTAAACTTTACGATTTTTTTTATGGATTTTTCGATATTATATCCTAAGTTGTATTTTAGTAAATTTAACCTGATTTATCTCAAGCTATCCTTTTTTGGATATTAATTTTTGCGTTGAAAAAATTTGAACCGGCTTGCTGTGTTTTATCTAGTTTACCCTAAATAATAATAGACTTACTTCTACATTCAATTCCAGTTAGACAGCAGAACCACAAGTTCGAGCAACATAAACCACCTTGTCCATGCTAAACAATCCTTTTCACTTCTGGTGTAACAAGCTTGCAAACACAAGGAACATCCAATCTATAATTTTTTTTTTCCTTACGAAATTAATATCGTTATCTTAAAAAAAAAAACCCAATAAATTACTATAGATTAAAAAAAGGACAAAAATATAACGATGTCGGCCTCATAAAATTTCCAACCAGGCTACATTTTTAATTCTAATGACATATAATAAGAGGTGCATGTTAATAGGGTATATGGTAAAAAGGGAGATGACTTGCTGACTGGTTACATATATAGCGATTACTAATAAATTAAGTAGCTGCTGGAAGGGGACGGTCCAGTAGAAACATGAATTTTCAAGGGCATTTGGGCCCTCCTCTCTTGGTCTTCCAGTTGTTGTAGCAAGGGCAAGACTGTTTGTTCCCATACGTGCCGGGAGGCACACACAAGCACTTTGCACAGCATTTTTGACAGAAGAACAAGCATGGCTTCTTGTACGCCGTCGCTGAGCACCTGGTGGTGCACCTTGGTGCACATTCTGTCCACAACAATTCGTGAATCAGCGGCAGTTTTGCCAGCTACCTAGCTCGCTTGGGTTAAACTCAAGAAAATTGGAAAGCAACAGAGAGAAAAGGCAACTCACCCTGAGGACGAAGACTGCCTTGAGTGGCACCATACTGCAATACCCAGAAAGGAGTTAGCTTTGAAATAATACAATATCATGCACTTCATGGATTGAAGAAGGGCACTTTGTAAGTGCTATATATAGTCTCACCATTGCATGGTTGCCCTGTCGTTGTGGCTGTGAAGCTGAGATTGGTGTTTTAAGAGCCTGGACAATCCAGTTCAATATGATCATTAGCATTAACGCAAATTGAAGCAAGAATTTCTTGAAAGACAAAAGAGACAGCGTTGTGGATCCTTACCTGGTTTTGTCCTAGCAGAGCAAGCACCAGCAGAGAGCATAACAAAATGGCGATGCTTGATTTGCCCATTTTCTTGGTGGGGAGAAATTAACAGTACAACAAGTGAGTTGGAATGGGATGGAAGAGAGTTGGTGTCGAGCTATGGTGGAAAGCAATGGCATTTATAGGCAATTGCCTGTCGGCTGGCTGAATTTATTGCTCAGTGGATATATAAACTCGTTAACGATTTTTTTGTGTGGGAAACAGAAGAGGAGAGAATCGCAAGATATATTTCTCAGCACTGCTATATGGTTTTCTTTCCTTTATTACCAAATGACACATGTACCCTTCATAAAAAAAAGAAACATCATCGGACCCTTCTCGTTCACTGAGCGATACGTTGGATTGTGGCCGGGCTTCTGTTTTTCTCTTACCTTTATCTTGCTCCACCGTGAAGCTTATCTTCATCACTTGCCGCCCTTGCAATTTACACAGCAGTCACACAGACCTTCATTGGAAAGAAATTTAATCTTACTATCCGAGAATTTCATCCAAGAATATGCCAAAAAATAAAAATAAAATCAATGCACAACCAACCGAACTTCGGATAAAAGAAGAAAAAAAAAAATTGCGGGCAGAGGATATGAACTTTACGGTAGACAGCTGGGCCAGTCACAGTTGCGACTGTGGGGTCATATGTATCCGTATTCCATGTGCATTTGCAAGCAACTAGGTCACCACAGGCCCGGTAAGCATGTGCCCGTAACATGCCCCCTGTTCTTCCTTGGGACCCGCCATGAGAAAGTTATATGAACCACAAAATGCTGCTCTCGCAGAACTCATCGTCATCAATGTCATCCTATCTCTTCTCTTCTGCTACTGTTGTTTTAGGGCTATTTTTTTATCATCATCATCATAATCCAGAACTGCATTTAAAGGCTTAGTACGGAGGTAGCTCTCACGCCCTCGTTAAATGCAATGTTGCTGGCTCCACCACGTTAAAGAACTTCTTTTACGTAGCTATAGACACAGAATAATTGAAACTCCTGCTGACGAACTGTAGAGTTCACCCTGCGCTTCATTTGGTCTCAATAAAACCTTTACCGACAAATTTATTCAGTTTTTGTTAGAGAGAAAAACCACTCGTGGTGGTTTTGAAACACTCAAAGGGAATAAAACATGAAGTTTTATTTCAATAACAAAAGCTTACAACTACACAAAAACTTACAATACACACCCTCTCTTTCTCTCTAGTATTTCTCTCTATTTTCTCCACACAAAATAACATAAGCTTAGCAGCCTATTTATATACGAATTCAAAACAAGAATTTTCAAACTTTTAGGTATGAAGGTGACTGGTGGCATGCGGCTAGGCGGTTGCGGCTGGTGGTTGGCGGCTGGTCGGTGACAGCTGGTGGCTAGTGGCTGGTCGGTGACAGCTGGTGGCTGGCTAGGCGGTGATTGCCTTCCTTAACCTTCTAAATTGAGTTTAAGTTCAACAAATCTCCCCTTTAACTCAATCGAGGGATGTCATGCCAAGCATGAACTTTAGTCTGATAAATACTTCTCCCTTTAATGGCTTTTCTCTGTTTATAGCCTTTAGCCACTAATCTGGCTTTGTATCTTTGCACTTCTCCTTTTGCATTCTTCTTCGTCTTGTAGACCCATTTGACACCTATTGCTTTCTTGTTTTCTGGTAGATAAGTCAGCTTCCAGGTATCATTCTTCTCAATGGCATGTATTTCTTCATCCATTGCTTTTATCCACTTCTCTTCTGTGATAGCTTTATTGAAGCTTAGTGGGTCACTATCTGCAAAGAAACAAAATAAAGTTGTATCTTCCATGACTTGAGTGGCATCGTACAACTCTTCAAGATTTCTCATCTTTCTTGGTCCTTCTGATAAGGATGCTGATGGTGGTGTTGATGATGATGATTCTGGTGTGTTCCTCTTGTTGAATACAGGGAATCTGTGTACCGGACTTTGTGGTTCATCTGCTGGCACAATCGATTCTTCTATAAGTACTGTTGGTACTTCTTCATCTTCAAGGATCAAATCAATGTTGATCAATTTGACTGCTTCTTGATCATCATTCCATTGCCAAGATTTATCTTCTTCAAAGATAACATCTCTACTCATAATTACTTTCTTTATGATGGGATTATACAACTTGTATCCCATCCTTCTTTCACCATATCCAACAAAGATGCATTTCTCGCTTTTATCATCGAGCTTTGTCCTTCTTGCATCTGGATCTTTGCATATGCCACACAACCAAAGACTCGAAGATGAGTAACACTTGGTTTGTAACCACTCCATGCTTCTTCTGGAATGACACCTTGCAAACTTCTAGTTGGGCAGTGATTCAGTAGATACACTGCACATGATACAGCTTCAGCCCAGTATTGCTTAGGCAGCTTCTTTGCTTTGAGCAGACTTCTTGCCATGTCAAGAATCGTTCGATTCTTCCTTTCTGCTACACCATTCAGCTGTAGTGTATAAGCTGGTGTTGTCTGATGTCTAATGCCTTGTTGTGTACAAAAGGCTTCAAAGTCATTTGCTGTATATTCTCCACCTTGATCAGATCTTACGGTTCTGATCATGTACCCACTTTCCTTCTCCACAATTGCTTTAAAATCTTTAAAATAATTGAACACTTCTGACTTCCTCTTCAGAAAGTATATCCACGTCTTTCTGCTAAAATCATCAATAAAAGTGAGGAAGTACCTATTTTGTCCAGTCGACATAGGCTTTATTAGGCCACACATATCTGTGTGCACTAACTTCAGTGGCCTCTTTGCTTTCCAATTGACTTCTTTGGCAAAACTGGATATGTGATGTTTGCTGAGGACACAACTCTCACAGACTTCATCTGGATGATCAATGTGAGGCATACCTTTGACCATCTTCTTGCTTGCTAGCATCTTTAGACTTGTGAAATTCAGATGTCCAAGCCTCAGGTGCCAAAGCCATACTTCACTGTTGGTGATGGCACTCAAACACCTTGCTGCATCATACTGGATGTTCAAAGGAAACATCCTATTCTTGGACATTTTCATATAGGCAATTAATCTCCCATTGTAGTCTCTAATTGTCAGATGACAATTCTTCGTGAAAAGAGTATAACCTCTCTCCATAAGTTGACCTATGTTGATCAAGTTCTGCTTTATGGCTGGGATATAATAAACATCAGCGATGTAGCTGTGATCGTCGTTCTTCAACTTGATTGGGATGTTGCCTTTATCTTTGAATGGAACCTTTGAGGTATCTCCAAAAGTAACTAGACCTTGTATGGTCTTATCTAAATCACCAAATAACTCTCGGTGGCCACACATGTGATTGCTAGCTCCAGAAGCTAGATACCATATATTCTCTTGTTTCTCACCAAGTCCTTGTTGGACAAGTAATGCAGCTGCTTCTCTGTCATTCTTCTCTGCATAGTTGGCTTGCTCACGTATCTCTAACGGAGCTTTCCTTCGACATTCAGTGTTATAGTGCCCAAATTGATTGCAACTATAACATTAGATATTCCTCTTGTCACGGTTATTGTAACCACCTCCTCTTCCTCTAGGAGTGAATTCTTGTTTTCCTCGACCTCCTATGGTGGTGTTTCTACCACCTCTTCCTTTAAAGCCTGTATTCCAAGATCCTCTTTCTTGGAATCGCTGAAATCCTCCTCTGGATTGTTGATTTCCTGCTTGAGTGGTATATCCACTTGTTGAAGTCTCCCCTTGCTCATATCTGTCCTTGAGAGACAGCTTTGCTTGTAAGGCATGCTCAATGGCCTTATCTCCATTTCGCTTTACAATCTTTTGCTTATGAGCTTGCAAAGAACTCATAAGCTCATCCACCGTCAACTTGTCCACTTCTTTGGACTCTTCAATTGTGACAACAACAAAATCAAATTTTGGATCTAGGGATCTCAAAATTTTCTCAGTAATTCGAGAATCGATGATGGCTTCTCCATTTCTTCTCATATGATTGACTATCACCATAATTCTTGTGTGATAATCAGAAATAGATTCTAAGGACTTCATCTGCAATAATTCAAATTCACCTCGTAAAGATTGAAGACTAATCTTTTTGATTCTGTTAGCACCTTTGTATTTTTGTTGGAGAGCCTCCTATATGTCTTTTGATGTTTCAACGGAAGCAATGATCTCGAACGTGTCTTCATGAAGACCTTGATAGATGATGGTCTTTGCTTTGTTGTCTTTCTTTCTGTTGACTTTCAGGGCTTGTTTCTGTGCTTCTTGTAGAGCATCTTTTGCTTTTTTGGACTCTGGTTCATCATAACCATATTGTACAATATCTAAACACTCTTGTGAACCAAGAAATGCCTTCAATCTAATGCACTAACTATCATAGTTGTCTTTGGTCAGCTTCGGGATGAGTGTTTGTGTACTTTCTGTAGTCATTTTGCTCTTTGAATGACTATATCACCTTCTGGGAGGCAAATTTGGCAAAACGGACACTGAAGATCGATTTGGAATGGTCCAAATAGTAGGGAACCAGTCTTACTTTATAGGAATCAGGTAAAAAATGGGGTGAACAGGTCAAAAAACGATTCTATACGGCGGGCGGTTCGCTGGGGTCAAACCGAGAATATTCTGGGAATATTCAGTCGGCTCGGCTGCGACTGGAACGCGGCTTGGCTCGGCGCGGAGGACGACTCGGCTTATGGCTCGGCGCGGCTGGATATTGGCTCGACTTATGGCACGGCTTAGACGGTTGAAACGACTCAATATATGGCGCGCGTGTGACTCAGTCGTCGTCTACCTCTAGGCACGTGGGATGCGCATGGGCGAACAGTGCAGAATCTTCAGGCGGCGCGTGTGGGCTACCTCCATCTTCGATGAAGTTGATTCTTGCACCAGTGAGGTCGTATTGATGAGCTCTACACTGTGGAATGATCAAAACTTGTTTTTGACAACTTTGAAAATTCAGGTATATCCCAAAACACTTCTGTTTTCGGACGAACGGGGCTCTGATACCAATTGTTGGTGGGAGAAACCACTGGTGATGGCTTTGAAACACTCAAAGGGGATAAAACACGAAGTTTTATTTCAAGAACAAAAGCTTACAACTACACAAAATCTTAATACACGCCCCCTCTCTCTCTATATCTAATGGTTCTCTCTATTCTCTCCACACAAAATAACATAAGCTTAGCAGCCTATTTATACACGAATTCAAAATGAGAATTTTCAAACTTTTAGGTGTGAAGGTGGCTGGCGGCATACGGCTAGGCGGTTGCGACTGGTGGCTGGCGGCTGGTCGGTGATAACTGGTGGTTGGCTGGATGGTGATTGCCTTCTTTGACCTTCTAGATTGAGTTTAAGTTCAACAGTTTTAACAGTAGTCGGGTGCAGAAATCTTAAGGATAGATTAGATGATTAAGGGCATTTGTCTTTCTTTCTTATTTTTTTTTGAGTTATAATATTGAAATTAACATTTAAATGATTTCGAACACCTTTAGATTCTTAAGATTGTCTAGAGAGAATATATACTTAGTTTTGGTTTTAGTTGATGCTTGCCAGTTACCTGCACTCCGCTGCGGGGTAAATAATGACATCATATAAACAAATCGAAGTAAGATTGAAGTAAAAGAGGGAGAAAAAAAAAAGATAGCTATGGATAATCATTTTCAAGCAAAGAAAGACTCCATAAAAAACATCAATTAATATAACACATGAATACATATTTTGGTCACAGACGACAAATATAGCAGACCGAATGGTATAAGAACTTTGATTTCTGCTTCCAAAGCTCGGAAGAAGAATATTTAACACAAGTTGAAGAGTTCATTGTCTGATCTCTGACAATGAGTAATGCAATTATATATATCAGATATATATAGAAGAAAATATTTGTGTTTTCATATCATTTTGATGTGGCTGATGTTAAAAATAATTTTTTAAAAATTTAAAAAATTATTATTTTGATGTATTTATAAGTTAAAAACATTTTAAAAAATAACTGCAATCACAGTTCCAAATTTTATTAGAATATATTAATGTTTAATTTCATTAAAGTATTGTTGTTAGTAAACTTTAAAATTAAATTTAATTTTAAATATTAAATCAATTCATGTGTTCAGAAATGTTGTGAGGATATTGATTTTAATTTTAAATAGAATTCGGATTGTAATAATAACAAATGAGAAAACAAAAACTTTATGATTTGCTATAATAATTTTAAATAAAAAAGTTATTCTAGAAATATTTTATCAAAATTTTTATTTGTATTTATCAATTTTTTGGTAATCTCACATTTTTTTTCAATGTGGTTTATGGGATACTGTGGCATTGTACATGCAGTTCATGTTCCTTCTTGCTAACATGCATTTGATATTCTCCTTATCTAACTTACTGATTCGATGATTTACATGGCGGTAGTGGTTTGATCTAAAAATAATTAGCTATAATGGTGTCAACATAATAGGTGCACAGATTAGGGAAAAGAACAATAAATTTCTCATGAATGGTGGCTAACACCTGTTAGAAGTAGAACAACCTTGATGACTGCAAAATCTTGATGGCATGAATTCTAATAGAAAAGAGAGGACCGTGACTGCAAAATCATCTCTCTTTTTTTTTTTTGAAAGATCACCTTGATGCTCTTTCTACCATGAAGTCCATTCCTAGTTAGAACATTTAATGGTCTATTTAGTCTCCTGTAACCTTAGTGACATCAGCCTAGATTTCCTAATTAATCGAACATGATATAACATCAAAAGATGATAAATAGACCACAAAATTCTACTATAACAAGACCTAAAACTATGAAGGGAAGAAAACTCATTGTCTTTTGTACCACAATGATATTTTGATGTATTGTGATCATGTTTAGCATAAAACTCATTGTCTTCTGAGTTTTCTATGCCAAGTCCTTATTCTTCCCTGTGGTGGAGATGACTTTTTGGCCACTAAGCCCCAATAAATGTCAAGAACATCCACAACATGCAATTTTACTTGTAGAGAATATAGATCTCGTTGTTTTCTGTTCTGCATATTTCCTTTTGATTCTGTCTGGTTTTGTACTTTGTCGAATTGGGTATCCTTGTGATTTACATGCTTATTAAGGTGAAGCTTTATTGCAAATACAGTGAATCCACCTGCTTATTCTGTTCTCTCTCTCTCTCTCTCTCTCGCACACAGGCTGGCTTACTGAACTCTGAGAATGAGGACTTTGTGAAGAAAATGGTGGAGACAACCCAAGATAATTTTCAGGTGAGCATACCTGGCCTGAATAGGCTGTTATTATACCAGTTCATTTTGTTGTGCTCCTGGTAACCTGATCAGATCTAAATGCTTATATGTTCTTTAGGGTTTGTGCAAGTTTGTTGGCATGCATTTACTAATTGTTCCATTAATGGTCATCATGTGCAGTTCTTTCTTCAAATAAGAGCTTCAGTTGCCTGATACTATCACAAAATATTATGAAGAGGGAACTTTTTTTTTTCTTCTTCTTTCTGGTGTCACTGCATATCAGCACTAGTTTGGGGGGCTATATTCATATGTGAGAGGTGAGGAGAGACTTAGGTGTGGAATTTGTAGCAAGACCTTGTTAGTGCATCACATATGTTATGAGAGGGTATCTTAGATGCATTGTGTTTTGTTCTTGTTTAATTCTCCTCTGCACTGTTCTCACTGATGTACTATTCTTGTAAATGACCTTCTCCATGTTCGTGAACGTTGCAGGACGCCTCAGATGATGGAAACCGTGACAGGATTCGTATTTTGATGCGATTTCTTACTGTCATGGTATGTTGATATATTAGTTCATTAATGCACATCTGTAGGTAATTGCTTTTGCAAAGAAGATTAGGCATGTTCATAATTTATTGTAAGCTTTCATTTAAATCAAGCAGTTAGAAATTATCTTGTCTGCCTTTTAGGTTATTGGGGACACTGGGTGGTAGAAAGTATTAGGATGTGAAGGAGATTTAGCTCAGTTTGATATGGCATTCATGGCATCTTGCATTTTCATCGACTCTTTCAAGTCTAACTGGAAACCTTTTAATTTGATTCTATTATTTGTTGCCGATGTGCAGTAAAGTTCCCCTGCCGTCTTCTCTGGTAGTTGTCTTTGAAACATTGTTATCATCTGCTGCCACAACGTTGGATGAGGAGAAAGGAAATCCTTCCTGGCAAGCCTGTGGGGACTTTTATGTAAGCTGCATTTTATCGTGTCTCCCATGGGGAGGATCAGAGCTGATTGAGGTAATGCATCTGTTGGCTACATAATTGTTGGTTAGCTTAGGCATCTCTCTTGCCATAAATTGTATTTCATCTTGCATTTGTTAATTTGATTGCACACTTTTTATAATCTTCAGCTCTCATAAAATGTACTTGTATCCATTACTATATATTTGTGTTGGATGAATATCAAGGCTACCTGGAAAATGCTTGTTGGCATATTCAAAACTAGTATGGTAATTGGGATCCTTATTCAATTGACACAAGTTAGAAATTCCTTTTTATCATGCATATTTCTTAATTAGACTGCACATTTTGTTAAATTAAGTTCTCAGACCAAGTACTTGCATTCTGGGTTATATACTTGTATATTTCTCTCAAAATGAATATCAAGCACTGTTTGGAAGATGCTTCCTTCTTGGTGTATTGGGAACTAATATGGTCATTGTATCCTCACATGGAAGTGACCAAAGTTAGAAATGGCAGACTGTTATTAATTGCTTGTTTAGCTATTGAAATTAAAATGCATATGAAATGCCAAGTTTTGAATGTAGGCATGTGATTCATCAAGCTGTATTTAATTGCAGTAGGTTTTATGGAAGATGCTCCCTATTAGGGTTTTGTGCATGTGGTGATGAATGCAAGAAACAATGATCTGATTTATATTGGACTTACAATTCTTGGAAAAATCTTTAATTAGACTCATGTTTGTTAAATGTTGCTACTCATGTGACAAGGAATTTCACTACCTTGAATCATGTAGTCCTGTATTATATTAAAGTTCTAAGAAACATTTGATCTTTAGAATACCAAAATCATTTTTTGGTTCAGTAGGGACTTGTCTTTTCATGCCTCTTTTCTTCTTATTAATCTTAGGTCTCTTTCTGTTAAATTTATAGAATGTCTCTGTACTCTGTTGTAATTTTACCTATTTCCCTACCCTATTTTGTATATACTCATCCAGTCTTTGGTTAAGGGCACTCAATACCACATGTGATACATCCCTCTCTCTCCCAATTGCTAACACCACATCTCCATGCAGCAAGTTCCTGAAGAGATTGAGAGTGTCATTGTTGGCATAGAAGCATATTGGAGCATCAAAAGGTATAATTCTGACACCGGTTTGTCTTTTTTTGAAGATGATGATGAATCTGGGAGTGATGTTGTCGAGAAGGTATTGTTTCTCTGTTATTGGTATTCTCTTATGTCGTTATCACATATTTGCTAAAGTAAAAACAGGTGCATCTTAACCATTTAGAAATAACAAATGCATTTATGGAAAAAAATGACTCCTTTCTACAGATATTTTTTTTGTTGAAAGCATGAATCGATCTTTATGTTCTGCAATGTATTTAATGCAATATTCTTTCTAATTCTTTGCAATGTGCTTGTTTCTTTCCTATCTCAACACTGATTGTTTATGTTTTCTTCAGGATTTCTTGGAAGATTTATGGGGTCGGATTCAAGTACTATCTGGCAATGGATGGAAAGTTGACAGTGGTAAGCTATCAGTATTCTTTGGGTTTATTTCGTATCTCAAACTTTTCTTGCATTTGTCTTTTTTGATATCAGCAACTATATTTTCTATTTATTGTGTTAGTGCTATTATTGTCCTCAGATAACTGTTCTTCAGATCATATCAGTATAAATGATGAGATAGGAAGGAAAATATGGCCTCCTTAGAAGAAAAAATTAGAGATAGATCTTTCTAGTCTAATAAAATCACATCAGTGTTTGCCTTCAGCTAGAAAATAATGAACCCTTTTTATCCATCTTGTTCTTTTTTACTGGACCCAGAGGAGGGTGGTTGAGGTTAAATTCTACTCATTTTCTGTGCCATTGAGAATATATGAAAAAAGGGTGCTTAATAACTCCTGAGAGAATTTCAGTTAAGATCAATGTAGTTGAAATTGGTTTTAACCTATTGTTATGAAATTTGCTTATCTATGAGAATTTTTGTCAGGTTCATGTTCTCACACTAGTAAATGAATTGGAATAATTCCTAACTGATGGCCTTCATTGAAAGCTTGATAACATTGAAATACTATTTCATTTATGATGATTTTCTTCTTAATGTATTGTGAAGATTTGTGATTATATTATGTGGTTATTTTCTTTCATCAAATGCAATATTTTTTTTTCTATATTCATAAGGTGTCTGTCTACACGCTCCGTTATTTTTCCTCATGGTTATAACTCCTGCCACATTACACTTTCCAGTACCCAGACCATGTTGGTGAGAGAAACCACTGGTGGTGGCTTTAAAACACTCAGAGGGGATAAAACATAAAGTTTTATTTCAAGAACAAGAAGCTTAGCTGTTTCTCTCTAAACTCTCCACACATAATAACATAAGCTTAGCTGCCTATTTATACACAAATTCAAAACAAGAAAATTCAAACTTTTAGGTGTGAAGGTGGCTGGCAGCTGGTCGGTGACAGCTGGTGACTGGCGGGTCAGTGACAGCTGGTGGCTGGCTAGGCGGTGGTTGCCTTCCTTGACCTTCTAGATATTGAGTTTAATTCAACAAATCTCCCCTTTAAACTCAATCGAGGGATGTCATGCCAAGCATGAACTTTAATTTGATAAATACTTCTCCCTTCAATGGCTTTATGAAGATATCTGCAACTTGATCATTTGTTTTGCAGGATATCAGTTCGACTTCTTTATTCTTCACATGTTCTCGAATAAAGTGATGACGTGTATCAATGTGTTTGCTCCTTTCATGATACACCGAGTTCTTTGTCAATGCAATTTCTGATCGATTGTCAATATAAATCTCCGTAGGATTTTCTTGAGGAAATCCTAAAAACTTCAGCATATTCCTTAACCATATTGAATGGCATACGACTGAGTTGGTGGCAACATATTCAGCTTCACAGCTTGATAACGTTACAATCAATTGCTTCTTGGATGACCATGTGAAAGATATATCTCCCATGAAAAAGATAAACCCTGTTGTGCTTTTCCTTTCATCTAGATCTCTACCCCAATCACTATCCGAGTAGCCTACAAGGTTGAAATCTTTACTTGAGGTATAAAACATACCTTCATTCATTATGCCTTTGATGTAGCGAAGAATTCTCTTGGCTGCATTCAAGTGAGACTGGTCTGGCGTCTCCATATATCTGTTGTTGAGTTCGACTCCGTAGAGTATATTCGGTCTGGTACATGTCAAGTACCTTAAGCTTCCTACTAAGCTTTTAAAATAAGTTGGATCAACATTTCCAACCTTACTCTTCCTCAATTCTACTCCATTCTCAACTGGAGTTGATACCGGATTGTAGCTTTCCATCTTGAACCTTTCAAGAATATCTTTAGCGTAACCGCTTTGGGATACAAAAATCCCTTTTTTTTCTGCATTACTTCTAAACCAAGAAAATGTGACATTAGACCAATGTCTGTCATCTCAAACTCATGTACCATGCTTTGTTTGAAGTTTTCAAACATGGTAGGGTTGTTGCCGGTGAATATCAAGTCATCAACATATAGGCACACAAATAATATGCTGCCATCTGCTTCTTTCTTCACATATATTGCGTGTTCATATGGATATTTTTCAAATCCATTATCTTGAAAATACCTGTCAATTCTGGTATTCCAAGCACGCGGAGCTTGCTTCAAACCATAAAGAGCTTTCTTCAACTTGTATACTTTGCCTTCATTTTCAGCTTCAATGTATCCAAGTGGTTGTTCAACATAGATCTCTTCTTCTAGGAAGCCATTCAGAAATGCTGACTTCACATCAAATTAATAGATCTTCCATCTATGTTGTGCAGCTAGTGAGATCATCAGTCTGATTGTTTCTAGTCGGGCTACTAGAGCAAATACTTCTCCATAGTTAATGCCTTCTCTTTGTTTGTAGCCTTTAGCCACTAATCTGGCTTTATATCTTTGCACTTCTCCTTTTGCATTCTTCTTCGTCTTGGAGACCCATTTGACACCTATTGCTTTCTTGTTTTTTGGTAGATAAGTCAGCTTCCAGGTATCATTCTTCTCAATGGCATGTATTTCTTCATCCATTGTTTTTATCCATTTCTCTTCTGTGACAGCTTCATTGAAGCTTAATGGGTCACTATCTGTAAAGAAACAAAATAGAGTTGTATCTTCCATGACTTGAGTGGCATCGTACAGCTCTTCAAGATTTCTTATCCTTCTTGGTCCTTCTGTTAAGGATGCTGATGGTGGTGTTGATGATGATGATTCTGGTGTGTTCCTCCAGTTGAATACAGGGAATCTGTGTATCGGACTTTGTGGTTCATCTGTTAGCGCAATCGGTTCTTCTGCAAGTACTGTTGGTACTTCTTCACCTTCAAGGATCAAATCAGTGTTGATCCATTTGACTGCTTCTTGGTCACTATTCCATTGCCAAGATTTATCTTCTTCAAAGATACCATCTCTACTCATAATTACCTTCTTTGTGATGGGATTATACAGCTTGTATCCCATCCTTCTTTCACCATATCCAACAAAGATGCATTTCTCACTTTTATCATCAAGTTTTGTCCTTCTTGCATCTAGGATCTTTGCATATGCCACACAACCAAAGACTCGAAGATGAGTAACACTTGGTTTGTGACCACTCCATGCTTCTTCTGAAGTGACACTTTGCAAACTTCTGGTTGGGCAGCGATTCAGTAGATACACTACACATGATACAGCTTCAGCCCAGTATTGCTTGGGCAACTTCTTTGCTTTGAGCAGACTTCTTGCCATGTCAAGAATCGCTCGATTCTTCCTCTCAGCTACACCATTCAGCTATGGTGTATAAGTTGGTGTTGTCTGATGTCTGATGCCTTGTTGTGTACAAAAGGCTTCAAAGTCATTTGCTGTATATTCTCCACCTTGATCAGATCTTACGGTTCTGATCATGTAGCCCTTTGCTTCTCCACAAATGCTTTAAAATCTTTAAAACAATTGAACACTTATGACTTCCTCTTCATAAAGTATATCTACGTCTTTCTACTAAAATCATCAATAAAAGTAAGGAAGTACCTATTTTATCCAGTCGACATAGGCTTTATTGGGCCACACACATCTATGTGCACTAACTTCAGTGGCTTCTTTGCTTTCCAGTTGACTTCTTTGGCAAAATTGGATCTGTGATGTTTACTGAGGACACAACTTTCACAGATTTCATCTGGATGATCAATGTGAGGCAAACATTTGACCATCTTCTTGCTTGCTAGCATCTTCAGACTTGTGAAATTCAGATGTCCAAGCCTTAGGTGCCAAAGCCATTCTTCACTGTTGGTGATGGCACTCAAACACCTTGCTGCATCATACTGGATGTTCAAAGAAAACATCCTATTCTATGACATTTTCACATAAGCAATTAATCTCCCATTGTAGTCTCTAATTGTCAGATGACAATTCTTCATGAAAAGAGTATAACCTCTCTCCATAAGTTGACCTATGCTGATCAAGTTCTGCTTTATGGCTGGGATATAATAAACATCGGCGATGTAGCTGTGATCGCCTTTCTTTAACTTGATTGGGATGTTGCCTTTACCTTTAAATGGAACTTTTGAGGTATCTCCAAAAGTAACTAGACCTTGTATGGTCTCATCTAGATCACCAAATAAATCTTGGTGGCCACACATGTGATTGCTGGCTCCAGAATCTAGATACCATATATTCTCCTGTTTCTCGCCAAGTCCTTGTTGGACAAGTAATGCAGTTGCTTCTCTGTCATCATTTTCTGCATAGTTGGTTTGCTCACGTATCTCTAACGGAGCTTTCCTTCGACATTCAGTGCTATAGTGCCCAAATTGATTGCAACTATAACATTGGATATTCCTCTTGTCACGGTTATTATAACTGCCTCCTCTTCCTCTAGGAGTGAATACTTGTTGTCCTCGACCTCCTCTGTGGTGTTTCTACCACCTCTTCCTCTAAAGCCTGTATTCCAAGATCCTCTTTCTTGGAATCGCTGAAATCCTCCTCTGGATTGTTGACTTCGTGCTTGAGTGGTATATCCACTTGTTGAAGTTTTCCCTTGCTCATATCTGTCATTGAGAGACAGCTTTGCTTGTAAGGCATGTTCAATGGCCTTATCTCCATTTCGCTTTACAATCTTTTGCTCATGAGCTTGCAAAGAACTCATAAGTTCATCCATTATCAACTTGTCCACTTCTTTGGATTCTTCAATTGCGACAACAACAAAATCAAATTTTAGATCTAAGGATCTCAAAATTTTCTCAGTAATTCGAGGATCTGTGATGGCTTCTCCATTTCTTCTTATCTGATTGACTATCACCATAATTCTTGTGTGATAATCAGAAATAGATTCCGAGGACTTCATTTGCAATAATTCGAATTCACCTCGCAAAGATTGAAGACGAATCTTCTTGATTCTGTCAGCACCTTTGTATTTTTATTGGAGAGCCTCCCATATGTCTTTTGATGTTTCAGTGGAAGCAATGATCTCGAATATGTCTTCATCAAGACCTTGATAGATGATGGTCTTTGCTTTGTTGTCTTTCTTCTTGTTGACTTTCAGTGCTTGCTTCTATGCCTCTTGTAGAGCATCTTCTGCTTCTTTGGACTCTGGTTCATCATAACCATTTTGTACAATATCTAAACACTCTTGTGAACCAAGGAATGCCTTTAATCTGATGCACCAACTATCATAGTTGTCTTTGGTCAGCTTCGGGATGAGTGTTTGTGTACTTTCTATAGTCATTTTGCTATTTGAATGACTATATCACCTTCTGGGAGCCGAATTTGGCAAAACAGACACTGTAAATCGATCCGAAATGGTTTAAATAGTAGAGAACCAGTTTGACTTTGTAGAAATTGGGTCAAAAATGGGGTGAACCGGTTAAAAAATCAATTCTGTACGGCGGGCGATTCGCTGGGGTCGAACCGGGAATATTTTTTCGGCTCGACTGCGGCTTGATGGAGGCTCGGCTCAGCGCAGAGGACGGCTCGGCTTGTGGCTCGGCTTAAACGGCTCGGCTCGACTCAAATATGACGCGCGTGTACAGCACTCGTCGTCTACCTCTGTCGCGCGTGGCTTCGCGTGGGCGAACAATGCAGAATATTCAGGCAGCGTGTGTGGGCTACCTTCATCTCCAATGAAGCTGATTCTTGCACCAGTGAGTTCATATTGATGAGCTCTACGCTGTGGAATAATCAAAACTTGTTTTTGACAACTTTGAAAATTCGGGTATATCCCAAAACACTTCTGTTTTCTGACGAACAGGGCTCTAATACTAATTGTTGTTGGGAGAAACCACTGGTGGTGGCTTTGAAACACTCAGAGGGGATAAAACATAAAGTTTTATTTCAAGAACAAGAAGCTTACAGCAACACAAAATCTTAATGCACGCCCTTTCTCTCTATATCTAGTGTTTCTCTCTAAACTCTCCACACATAATAACATAAGCTTAGCTGCCTATTTATACACAAATTCAAAACAAGAAAATTCAAACTTTTAGGTGTGAAGGTGGCTAGCGGCTAGGTGGTGGCGGCTGGTCGGTGACAGCTGGTGGCTGGCTAGGCGGTGGTTGCCTTCCTTGACCTTCTAGATATTGAGTTTAATTCAACAGACCACATCTCTTATTTGAAGCTCAGCTGGTTGCTGGGAAGACTTATTAGTTTGGTCCTATTAACACTCCAGAGAAACCTGAGCCTCCACTTTCAGAAGTTTCTAGGGTACTTTATGGTAAACAGAAGCACAATGCAGAGTTAAAGTATCCTCAAAGGATATGCAGGCTTAATATATTTCCTGCCAGTAAAACTGAGGTACCATATGATTCATCTCCCCCCTCAACCAACAGAAACTCTCTCTTCTGGGATGCATATAGAAGCATCATCTCAAACAGCAGGAGATAACTATTATGATTTTTTTAATCATTATAAAGATGACCTTCAGACGGGAATTGAATGTTTCCCTTTAGCATCTGACCCCTACTTTACATCAGTACCTTACTTTGCACCTGACCTTTTCCGTCAAATCTGTCTTTAGACATGGGAGAGAAGAGGAAGGAAACTGTATGAGTTTCTTTTTAAACCTGCCTGTATTTCATGTGAGTTATACAAGCAGAGGTTTTCCCATTATCACATAACAAATGACAGTGGGACTGCAAGTTTTGAAACCAGAATATTGTAGTCCATTTCATGCTGCGTTTAGTTTTGCATGTTCTTGTAAAAAAAAAATTAAGCTGCATTTCACTTTCATTTTTCTGTTTATTTGGATAACAGGATATGCAACCAATAAAGCGATCGAATTGATTACCTTATTTATTGAATGGACATTGAACAGCAAAGAAAAAGAATATTATGTGAATCTGTTTTTTTTTTGTTTACAAAGAGATTTATCAAAAATATTTTAGAAAATAAATATTATCTAATAGTTTAAATTACTTTTTGTATTGATGTGTGTTTTTTTTTTTTTATGTTCTAATTAGATTATTTGTTTAGTTATGAATAAATTTGTGATTAAAAGAAAACAAAATGTTGAGGATATGTCCATTGTTAATGATGTTAATGTCATAAATAGTGGAGGCACTTTATCAAAAACAAGTTATACAAAACTCAAATTAGATGATCTTTCTTCATATTTGAGGTTAAGAAATTTTTTAATATCATTCTAATGATAGAGACAAAGCTTGAAAGAGTTTACTTGCAAAAAATATCTCTGTCAATTTCTTGATTATAAATTTTCCTTAAAGAAAGATCAAAAATATATATCAACAATTTGTTTCAATTTGGTTCATGGTTATTGGTTAGAGTATAATAAGAATGATGAATTGGTATTTTATTTATATTGTTATCTTTATAGGCTAGATATGAGAAATCAAGCAAGTGGAGATTATTTTGTTGGCATGAGATTTAAGAATTGGAAGGGTAAAAAAAGATTTGAGATTCATGTTGGAGGTCCAAATAATGCTCACAGCCAAGATCAGAGGAAATGCCAAGATTTGATGAATCAAAGGCAACACATTAAAGTTGCTTATGCTAAAATTTCAAATCAAGCTTGAAAAGATTATTGAATCCGATTGACTGTAATTATTGATTGTATTCATTTTCTTTTGTATTAAGGACTAGCTTTTCGTGGTTGTGCTGAATCTAAGAATTCAAAGAATCAAGGAAACTTTCTTAAGCTTCCATGGTTTCTTGTCGATTATAATCAAGAAATCAAAAATGTTTTTTTAGAAAAATCTTATGTTAATCTAAAAATTATAGCTCATGGCATTCAAAAAGATATTGTACATGTTGTTGCAATAGAAACCACCAATATCAGCTTGAATGATTTTGGTCGTGAGTTCTTTATTATTTTAATTGATGAGTTTCATGATGTATCAATTAAAAAAGAAATGATTGTTATTCTACGTTGTGTAAATGCGAAGGGATGTTTTATTGAATGCTTTCTTGCTATTATGCATGTTAAGAACACAATTGCTCTATCACTTGAGACAATTAAGACATTGTTTGCCATACATGGACTTAATATAGTATCGATTAAAAAATAAATGATTGTTATTCTACGTTGTGTAGATGTGAAGGGATGTATTATTGAATGCTTTCTTGATATTATGCATGTTAAGAACACAATTGCTCTATCACTTGAGACAATTAAGACATTGTTTGCCATACATAGACTTCATATATCATATCTACATGGAAAAAGAAGGTTATGATGGAGCTAGTAACATGTAAGGTGAATTTAATAGCTTGAAATCCTTAATAATAAAGGAGGATCCATTTGCATATTATATTCATTGTTTTGCCTATCAATTGCAACTAACACTTAATGGTGTGACAAAAAACCATGCTCATATTGCTTTGTTATTTAATGTAATTTCTAGTTTGACAAATGTTATGGTAGTCTCATTCAAGAAAAGAGATCTTCTTTGCGAAAAGCAACATAGCAAGATAGTTGAAGCACTTAATAATGGTGACATTTCAAATAATCGAGGTTTACATCAAGAAACTATACTTTGAAGAGCTAGCGATACACATTGGGACTCATATTATGAATTTTTGGTAAATCTAATTGTATTGTTTGCCTCCGTTATTGATGTGTTTAAGTTCAGATTTGAAGGTGTAAATTTAGAGCAAAGGGGCGAAGCCTGTGCACTTCGACTCGATATAATCTTATGATTTTTTTTTTCAATTTACATTTAATGAAAAATATACTAGGAATTATAGATGAATTATCTCAAATATTGCAAAGAAAAAAATCAAAATGTGATAAATATGATGGATTTGGTTAAAGTTTCGAAACAACTTTAAATATCGAGGGATGAAGGATGGGAATCTTTAGTTGATAAGATTTCTTCCTTTTATGAAAGACATAGCATTGATATTTCAAAAATGGATGATATGTTTGTCATTCATGGTCGATCAAGACGTGATACTCAACAATTAATAAACTTGCATATCATTATCAAGACAATTATTCTATACCACAATTGACATGCAGCATTAAGAGCTTAATAATGATTTTATCGAGGTAAACACGGAGTTGCTTCTTTGTATTGCATGAATCAAAATGAGGCTTTTCATGCTTTTAATAAGCAAAAGCTGATTCGAATTGCTAAATTTTATCATTCTGAAATTGTATCCTATATCTGTACCTCGTTGTATCGTCCATGTTGCTTGTTTCCTTCTACTGTGTTTTTGGCACAGCTCTCCCTCAGGTTGCATTGAACTTCTTGTACGGCGAATGCTATCAATCAATTGTTGGTTGCTCCAAGGCCTTTCGCCCTCTAATGCTTATGATTATCGATCTCCGCCGGTAACAAACATCTCGCTTCTCGTTTTGGTCAGCTATCCATTCTACTGTGTTTACCCTGTTGAAACTGTAGTGAACTGCTCACTTTCAACTGATGCCGTCTTGTCTGCCTTTCCGTCGTTTAACTGCTTGTAATTTATTGCTGTCAGCCTGGTTTCGTGATTGAGGCCAGTTTCTGTGTTTGTTTCACATGTGTCCTCGTTATATATTCATTATCATGAGTTGCCGTGACGACAAATTCTTGGAACCTACCTAACTAACGTGTCCTCTGTCATGTCGTCAAGGGTGAAGTGTCAGGTCTGTGGTAGTATCAGAATGCATGATGAGCCTTTTTATCCATATTATTTTTTGAGTGCATTACAACTAAATGAAAGCATGAAAGGTTTTCAAATAATGCGAAACAATCAATCACGATTTTATGTTTTCTTGTCTTGAGATGGACAATATCAGGTCGCAATGTCGCAAGGGAAAAATACTATAAAATCCTTTCGAGAAACAGGGAGAGCTGCGCGCATGCTGTATGCGAAGGACAGTAAAATTGGCTTCTCAACCTTGCTTTCGTTCTTGCTGAATGTTGGCCAATAATGATTATATTCTATTACCACTTGGGCATTGGTTAAATCACCTAATGTTTGGTCGAATTCGGGTCGAAAATGTCGTTGTCCGTTTCGATTGTGCGTTTGATTCAAAGAAAGCACTTGAGAGTTGAGAGTCGAGACCAAATGTGAAGGCGGTGCCTCATCAAAACATTATGTGCCGGGGAAAGGGAAAGGAAGGTGAGGAAGAAAGATGCCCATGAAAGTAGTATTTGGTATGCTGGATAATAATGGATTGGATATGATAATTTTCTTGTGAAGTTGTTTGGTATATCAATTTTTATCCCACTGTGTTTGTGTGTGTGTATCAATTTTTATACCAACCAAGGTTGTTATAATATAGAAATTTTTATCCCATTATAAGGGGTATGTTAAGTTTGTCCATGTTAATCTAGTTGATTAGGATCAATATAAGAATAAAAATGATTATTATTATAATTTTAAAACTCAATTCGGGGGTGAACCCGGACTAAACTTAGGTTACGAGTAAGGTTGAATATTGACTCGAGTCAATATAAAAATAAAAATAGTTATTATTATAGTTTTAAAACCTGACTTGGGAGTCAACTTAGGACTAAGCCCAGATCAAGTGCTTGGTTGATAATTGATTGAAGTCAACATACAGATAAAAATAATTATTATCATAGTTCTAAAACTCTATTTGGGGGTCGACTCGTGGCAAAGCTCAGGTTGAACATTGACTCGATTCAACATAAGAATAAAAATAATAATTATTATTATGGTTTTAAAACTCAACTAAGACATCGACCCAGGATAAGGCCAAAGTTATGGGTCGGGATGATCAACCTAGATTGATCCAAATTAAGAAAAAAAAAATAGCCTCGTTTTTACCAATATATATAAAGTTAATGGATTTTTTTACCTACATCTTATCTCAAGTTGATCAGGTCGTAAGTTGATCTGAGTTTTTTACCGGGTGGGATCAGATTTATCTTTCATTTACTTTTTCTTAAACCAAGACCAGTCCAAATCTTAGGTTAACTAAAGCTCTTCTAATATTTATCAAACATAAAATAAAACAAATTATCTAGTTCAATTCAAAACATACCAAATATAGAACAAAACAATTATTTATCCAGTCCAGTCTAGTATAATACTATAATTAATATTGTCTAGTATACCAAATACTACGAAGTGTGGTCAATTATGGTACTTGTCAATCGAAATTGACAATGAAATATATACATACGTAAAAGCATGTATATCTGTATATCACTTAGTACTACATCCATTTAATTACTCACATGCATTAATTGATAATTAGGGGACTAATTTCCATTAACATATGATAGTTCAAAAATGACTTAATGGTTAAAGCTTAAAAAAAAAAAAAAAGGAATTGCAATTAGTATCACTATTAATTTTAAGCAAATCAAAATTTAAAAATACATAACTTAAACATTATCCAGAGTAACATGACTATCAAAATAAAACATTATTTCTTATATTCAAATTTCACTCCCCAACAAGCATCTTGTCTAAAGTTTTAATTTGAGAATATCAAATGTTCAATCTTTAAATTTAAAGAAAATCTAAAATCTCCTTTTATATTATTAATTAAAGCAATAACGACAATTTTTCCCCTTTCAACTCACTTAAAATAAATAACTAATTTACCTTCAATTAAAATAAAATTTAATTAAATATGAGAATTGATCTTGCAAGTCAAATTAAATAAGTTGTTATGAATCATTCAAGATCATTACCTCCTCTCAATGCCTATATATATAAAATTCAACAAGTTTGACATTCATTATCATGATATCTCTCGATAGTCTTTTCTTTTTTATGGCCATAATTTTTACCATTGAAGTAGTCTTAAACTCTTCAAACCATATAAATGCCTTTCCTCCGAACCTAAAAAATTTTCTCGAACTAGTTTCAAGAGTTTTTAAAAGTTTCAAATGAATGTCTCCAATCTCCTATGGAAACTTGGTAAGGGTGTATTTATACTATGTATATTTCCCTAATAAAGTACATGATAATATAAATTTTAATTAAAGATTAATATGTTATTCATTTGAATTGCTTTATCTAAGGATAAGTAATGACGCCATGCTTTATTGAGTGTACTAGTGATGAGGTTGCCGAAAACCTTTGTAGTAAAGGAATTTAGAAAATCAAGAATGTTGGACTTTATTTGGAAGTGTGGTAGCTATTGCTTTTCAAAATATTTTTCATTCAGAAATGTATCAAAATAATATATTTTTTATTTTTAAAAAATTATTTTTACATCAACATATCAAAACGATCCGTAAACATATAAAAATTTAATTTTAAGTAAAGAAAAAAGAATTTTGACAAACCTCTGTTGGGGCCACAGTCTCAAACAGACCCTTAGACTACAATAATATCAACAAGACAAGTTTTATTTGATGGGTTCTAAAGACTATCTATACTTCAATTAGTTTTAGGTTAGCAAAAGTCTATATGAAATTGTATGTATTTTATTGTAAACAATACTAGAGTTAAAGAAAAGAGAGGAGGTTTTCATGTATGGAAAAAAATGACTTACCTTAGAATTCAATACTATTTTAGAGTTTCAAAGAGTGTTTGGTTTGGAGGTGGCATTTGCTTATTTTTGTGGAGCCCACACAAAAAACATGTATTTTTAGCTTTTAGAAGTGTGGTTTGTGCTTTAAAAGTGTTGTACCTTTTAAAAAAAAAACCACCACACCTCTAAACCAAACACATATAAAACTCATGTGGGTGTATCCATGCATGTACGGTTTTGAACTACTTGAAAACAAAGTCTAAATTCATAATTTTGAATTTTGTAAGTTGCATGCTATTAATGATGAACTTCGAACCACTCATTATAGGACACATATTGAAAGAACATGTTCTCATCTAATGCATATACGCATGTTCTCTCTATTGGTGGAAGTTTCCTTTTTCTATTGGTCAAAGTCGCTAAGAAAAATGAGGTGAAAACAGAAAGGCATCCGTTAAACTAACCCAATCCAGCAACATCTTCTAATTCCATCAAATTTTTTTTTCGATCGCAATCTCAAAAGAAAAGGAAAAAAGTCTACATTGGATGTGTCTATGTTTTTTATTCATCCCTCTTATACCATTTACATTTCCAAACTTGCAAATACTTAACTACCGACACACGCAATGCACCTCTTAAAATGTTCTTTCTTCTTCTTTAATATGTTGTTTTCAAAATGTTTTCCAACTGGAAAAAAAAAAAACATTAATTGATGAATTTTTAGGTGTTTTTCAATTATTTTAATATGTTGATATCAAAATTTAAAGAAATTTATATATTGTCAATTAAAAAATACTCTTGCAAAAATAACATGCATTATATTACTAAACACACATTTCAGTGACAAAATACATATTATATCATTTGGGAATTTTCTTTCATTATCTTGAATATCATTTTTATTATTCAAAAATCATTACATGAATCTCTGATATATATTCTGATGGATCAACATTTATTGTTTTTTATTTGAGTAGGACTATCTTTCAGAAGTATGGCCAAATAGAGGGTTATGACTCAAATATCAATAGGACTGTGGGTCAGAGATATTTTATTCTGATGAGTTAAAAATATTTCTACCCTAATGAGTAAGAGATATTTTGATCCTGACAAAACAAGGATCTCTTATCCTGATGCATAAGAGACTTTTTATATTGACAAATGGAGATATTTTACGAACACACAATCCTTTTCCCTGGAACAAAGGGAGGGACCTCGGGGCTTAAAAAAGGAAAAATATAACCTTTAGACATGTTTAGTTTTTTCTTCTCTTTATTTTACAATGGCAGATATATCATAAAAAGCTATTTTCTTAAAAGTATAATTGATCTCCCTCTAAACCAACACTAGTTTAATCATAAGAGAGTTCTTAAGTATATAAAAGAGGACATTTTGCAGGTAACAAGTAAATTATCTACTCTGCCAAGGAATGATGGATCAAATTATCAGAACCAAAAGATTAACAATATTATCCTAGGACTTAGTTTGACCTTTAAGCCCATGAGATGAAAATAGATTTTATCAGTGGCATCATCTGCGAGAAATTGATTAAAAAATCATTGATCGCTCTTTCAGAAGCTAGACCATTATCATTCCTAATTACCGTTGGATTTGGAGCCTCGAGGTTTTGGAAGATTTTCAATAAGTACCTGCAGAATGTTGGTTCAAACCGTGTAACTTTGGGAGTTATTGCAAACCAAAGGGTTCATTTCCATTATCATCCCTATTTACTATCGAAGTTAGAACTTCGAGGTTTTGGAAAGTCTTCAATGGTTATCAATAGAATGTTGGTTCAATCTATGCAACTTCAAGAGTTATTACTAACCAAGAACTCCTACCAAGTTTGCAGATCTGATATGGTAAATGATCCCTAAATAGAGGGGTTATCTTTTTTTTTTTTTGCCAATCATATTTTCACAATAACTGAAGGAACTATGTTTATCTAGAAAGAGTTATTTTGATAAACCTTTATCAGAGAAATGCCATTCCCTCTTTTTTTTAGGACCAAGACTATAATCGTAACAAAAATGTTTTTTTTTAGTGGCTACACCCCAAAACAGGATAGAAATATATTATGGTCAATGGCTAGAAATATAAGTTTCTTGTATGTGAATTATATTGTTCAAAATAACAAATGCTTTCTACTTTCCAGGTCTCATATCTTATAAAACTGGGATGGATTTACTTTCCTTAGTGCAATAACATATTTACTTTAGAAGTAATGGACATCTCCCCAGTGCTACAACATATTTTATCTTGGAAGGGATCGACATGTTCTCCTTAGTATGATCAACTTTTCTTCAAGGATGGGATAAACATTACATCAGATAGGGATGGATACGGTATTTTCAGGGCGCAAACCTCTCGAATTTTTCAAAAATAGGATGAATTTACTCTTCCTTGTGCTATAACACATTTACTTTGAAAGTAATTAATGTCTCGTTGGTGATATGACATATTTTACCTTATAAAGGATCAACATATTCTCAACATGTGTTTTCTTAGTGCAATTGCACTTTTCTCTAAAGATGGGATAAACATTGCATCAGAAACGAGATGGATACGGTTTTTCTTAGGCACAAGCCTCTCAAATCTCTCAAAGATGAGATGGATTTACTACGGTCTTTCTAGGGTGCAAGCCTCTCAAATCTTTCAAAGATGAGATGGATTTACTATGATTTTCCTAAGGTGCAAGCCTCTCAAATCTTTCAAAGATAAGATGGATTTACTCTTCCTAACGTAATAACACATTTACTTTGGAAATAATGAATGTCTCCTTGGTGCTACGATATATTTTACCTTGAAAGGAATCAACATGTTTTTCTTAGTGTGATTGCACCTTTTTTTCAAGGATATGATAAACATTATATCATCAATAAGTGAACACCTGCAAATGATATCCTTTCTCAGTTCCTAAAAAGTAGAACCATCCTAAACCCTGTTAAGGTTGGATGATTCACCACCCACTACCAGAAATGATCTCTTAAGTATAGGCATTGAGCCTAGAAATGATCTTTTAAGTATAAACATTGGACCTATAAACAATCCCCTAATTATGAGCGTTAGATCTAAAAATAATCTTTTAAGTATAGGCATTGAACCCAGAAATATTTAACTATATGAAGACATTGGACCCAAACAAAAAATCTGCACAAGGACTTTAAACTTATGAAAAAAAAAAGATGGAGATAAAATAATTATATTATAAAATAAATTATGTACATGAAAGATGAATACATATATACATGTATAAAGGGATCTAAAAATCCAGTATAGGCTCCTCAGCTAGATACTTTCCTTACTAGACTGCAATGGCCTTGACCGGGAATACATCTATAAAATTAAGGACACAGACTAAATGAAAGGCCACACTAAGATCTTTCTATATTCTATATTCCCTTTGAGAGATTGAAGAAGTATACGTTGGATATGGCCAAGAAAATCTTGCATCTTACTATCTCGATCAAAGTTGTCGAACTCCTAAAAAATTCTTGAAATTCCTTAGGAGAGTCTCTTTGGCCTCTAACTTTGCCAGGGAACACTGGGCCTTTCCTGGCAACAACAAGCTCATCCCGCAAACTAACTTGGGAGGCTCTATCTTTAATGAGCTCTTGCCTCAAGGGAACCACCTATTAGTAGGAGGCCTCAAATGTTTTTTCTCTCTAAAAGTCAACTTAAAGGAAAGGTCTTGTGTTTTGTCTTTCAACGTGGTATAGGCCACCTCAATACTCCATATTTTAGCCTTCATATCAATTTTATCCTTTTACATCCGTATGAAGGTAGTTTGATTATCTCTATTCACAATCGCCCTTACATAACCCTTTTTAGTCGCCCAACACCTCCAGGAGTGGGCACATATCATAAACGTTTGCTAATGGTAAATGTTAAAAGATGTAATCATCAAACTAAAGCAAAAAAGAAATATGAGTTTATTTTTTTACTTACATTAAAATCCATTTGGGTAGTTAAAGCCATATGGAGATGAAAGCATTCATCAGACATCGCTGAGATATCTAATGGGATGGTAAGGACCCTTTCTAGTGTTCTCACCACCTCAAGGCTAGCCTTCTTAGGGCCTATTTTCTTTCTAACCATAACCTCTATGAGTTGCCTCTCCTTGTCCATTAGGATTGGAAAATCAAATGGATTACAACCTAGAGCCAAGTCTAAGAAAATGTCTGTAAAATCCTTGGTGCTAGCCTTGGTAAAAGTCCCAGATGTCGCTTCCTCAGCTAGTAAGGCAAGAAGTTGAGGTAAAGAAAATACCATTACATGAGCCTCTATTAGTAGGACTAGAGTACGAGTTACCACCGGGGTTAAACACTTTTTTTCTCTTGAAGTGGGTGGTAGCACTCACAACATTACAAAAAAAGCTAAGTTTACTTTTTTCCCTAGATAAGGGAAGATTATGACCCCTAACTTATACAGGGGCTATAACTTTTGAATCCAACATGGTATGGTTCTTCTCCTTGTCTAAACTTAGACGAGGTTTGTTGTTTACTTCGTAGAGGGACACTCTAGTAGTGGGAGTAACCTCAAACTGGCTACAATCCTTCTCGATGATTGGCTATCCTAATATATCTTATGACTAGTCATCTCCCTTTCCATATCTTAATAAATGTTGGCTTCCTAGCCAACATGTTTTTCATAGTGTCATCGCTCCTGTTAGCAAAGGTAAAGAACCACTATATGTCTTTGCCACCATCAGTGTTGATGATCATTTGGTAGCAACTTATAAAACATTTACCATGGGCTCGAGCTCAACCATTTTGCAGAATTTTTTGAAAGAGGACACAATTGTCCACCTATTTAAATGCAGTTGACCTAGACATAACTAATAGTAGCTAAACACATCCCCTATGAACATTAGGAGAGGAAAGGAGTATCTCATCCCATACATGCAGATGAGGGCAGTGATTTTGAAATAACCCTAATAGGTTCCTAGGGTTAGTTAGTTGATGCACTCATCAAGGTAAGGTATTTGGGCCATATACTTTCGCCAAGTTGGTGACGAGTCATAATTTCCATATCCACAACACATATACTATTGGGGATGTCATCCTTAGGAATCCAAGGCAACTTCCTCTCTTTAGAAAGTCTCTAATAGGGGTAAAATATGGCTCATACGAGGGGATCTTGTCCTTTTTTTCTCACCAAAGAAGGCCATCAATATGGCACACACCCTCATAATAGGACCCAATACGAGGGACCCATGTCCTTTGTTACTTTTTTTCAGGTTCTGATTGAAATCTAAACTCCTTGTTGGAGGATGAAGCGTTTTTGTTTTTAAGATAGGTTTGGTGTTTCTGTGCCCCATTAGTTTTGATTCAAAGGAAAGATTTGGAAAGAGGTTTTGAGGATATCTAAATGAGTTTTTTTTAGATTAAATAAAAGGTGACTTAGGTTTTTTTTTTGTGAAAGAATTTTTTTTCTTTTATAAATCACATGAAGTAAAAGTGAAAGAAAGGTCAAAGCAAGAACAAATAGGGTTATAAAGAAAAAATTTCTTCATCTCCACCGTCGGATGAATAACCTTTCATGTCACCATATATATCAAAAAGACTACTCAAATATTACATTGAAAACTAGCTATCTTTTCATTCCCCGAGGCAAACATTCTCCCCATAAAAAAGAAGACACATAGACTTGAGGATCCTAACAGTATTATGAAAGGCACATAAAATATTATGGAGAAGATAAAAATGGTCTCATTTGTTTTTGATAGAGTTTTTTCAAAGTCTTTGCGTATGATACCCAAATATTTGAGGGGCTTTTGATGGATCAACATTTATTGTTTTTTGTTTGTGTGGGACTGTTTTTCAGAAGTAGGTAAAAGAGAGGGTTATGACCCAAATATATCTAGGCTCAGCCAAACACTAATCCTAGACGTCTGTGAGTTTGATGAGCTGATAAACCCATAATCTTCTAACATCCATGAGTCAAACAATCTACCAGACCCACCGACGCTAAGCTTATTCTCTCTTTAACTCAAAAATGATCTTAAGCTTCTTGATGGGACCATGAGTCAGAGATATTTTTATCCTAACAAGACATAGATATCTTATCTTAACATGTAATAGACTTTTTTTTTTTTTTTTTTATCTTGACAAGATGAAAATATTTTGCGAATACGCTACCCTTTTTCCTAGAACAAAAAGAGGGGCCTTGGGGGCTATAAAAAAGGAAAAAGATAACCTTCAGATAGGTTCAATTTTTTTCTTTTTTTATAATGATAGATCTATCCTAAAAATCCATTTTCTCAAAATTATAATTGATCTCTACCTGAATTGACATTAATTTAATCATCGGAGAGTCTCCAAATATATAAAAAGAGATTTTTTTCAAGTAACAAACATGATCTACCAGCCACTTCTCCAAGGAAGGATATATCAAATTACTAGAATCAGGAGATTAACAATCTTATTTCAGGCTTCAGCTTGACCTTCAAGTCCATGGTGTAGAAACAAACAAACTTCATCACATGCGATCAAATTAAGCACACACCTGATCCATGTTAAATGAAAAATGGATCAAACAGAGCTCGTGCACATATATATAAGCCACTAGATAGTCGAGCCAATGTTTTCAACAGCGTAAAAAACGATGCCCAAGCGCTATTATTGGATTTTAAAGAAAAAAATCCATAACTCAACACCATAGAAAGAGAGCTAAAAAAATATTGATCATCAATCCCCTAGAATAAAAATGTAGAAGGATGAAATCAGAAGAAAAAAATTTAATGAAAAAAAGTATTAAAAACAAAGTATCAACAAAACCAAGTGAGGTTGTCAAAAACTATGAGCAGCACCAAGTGGACAATCATTATTTGATAAGTGGTTGGTGCAACATTGCAGACCTATTTTATTTTTATCACAGAAAAGATATTGAGACGATGCATATTTTTTTAAAAAAAGAACAAAATCCAAGATTATGATCATTGACTCAAGATCCAAAAATATTAAAAAGCAATGAAAAAAATGGTCAAGCCAAACCTGGTGAACTTGCTAAATCTATAACTCGAGACACAATATCAGGATAACTCAATAGAAAAAAAAGATAAATAAACAAAGAATACTAATTTCAAAAAACAAAATTCCTTTAAGTATTACCTCAAATTAAATGTCAAGGATGCAATCAATAAATTTAATTTAATAAAAAAAACAAAATAGGGCCAACCATATTTTTCATTGGAGAAAAAAAATATCAAAACAATGCAAACCTTGTAAACCTAGGTTAAACTCTCAAACTTGGAGTCCATTAAATTCTTGACCCGGGCTCAACCTAAGAGTTTAACACCTAAAACATTAAATGTTGGATAATGAAATCAATTAATTCAATTCAAAAACAAAATTCCTTTAGAAAATCTAAATTCAACAAAGACCAAAAAAACCAAAAGCAAGGCGACCCATGTTATTTTAAAATTGACAAAATAAATTTCATAGAAAGCGAATAAAAACAATAACAAAATGGTAAAGGATGGGAAAAAAAAGCTTGAAAAAAAAGAAAAAAAACACGGAAACCTGTATCCGTGTCAACTTCATAAATCGAAGTTAATTTTTTAAATTTGTAAACCATTAAATTCCATATTCGGACTAAACTAAGAAGCTTAACACCAATCCAATTAAATGTTGGAGGATGAAATAAAAAAAAAATCAATCTAAAAAAATCTTGCTAGATAAAAAAATACAATAATAAAAAGAGATTAGATTTGATAGGAAAAAAAAACAAAAGAATGATGAAAATGCCAAAATTTTTTTGCAAAAATCATATAAAAAATAGCAATAAAAAGAACAGAAACCAAATCTGATAGGTGAAATTAAAAAAAATCTTAATTTAGTAAAGAGAAGATCAATGAAATTGAAAAAACCTCTTAAATTCATATGTTTTTTTATTTATTTTAAAAATTGTAAAAAAGAGAATAATGATGAAATCTTAAGTATAACAAACTCAAGGGGTTGATTCAATTATTTTTAAGGTCAACATGAAAATAAAGTAGGAGAGAATGAAAAAAAACAAAAAAAAAAAAAAGCTACACGCACTACTCAGGATTGAGCTAGATGCGCCGTTTATTCATGGAGGGGATGCTAGGATGCTTGACCACCCTGCACCTGGTATAACCCCATGCAAAGAAAGGTGGAAACAATGACAATGCTGAAGGGTTTATAATTTACTAGCAAAGAATAAAATCGAATAAAAAATCAATTTTAAAAAAATCGAGTCAAGCTATGTTAACCCGATTAACCTGCGATGCAAGATATGAAATAACGATAACCCCACAAAAAAAAAGCTGAACAAATCACAAAGCTCATAGCCCAATAAATCAATGTCAAATGATAAAAAATATTTTAGAAAGGATCTAAAAAAATACTGAACTGAAACCAGGTAAATCATTGAAACTAGTAAACCAGGTCATGAAAATGAGACAGCCCTGTAAAAGGCAAAAATAATCACAAAGCAAAATCCTCAATTATAAAACATAAAAATATAATAAACAATGAGGACCAAATCTTATACCAAACAATAACTGAAAGAAACTAATTAGGGACGAAATTAAAAATAAAATAAATGAAAAAAAAGGATAGCAAAAGAGTAATGAAAAAAATAAGGACAAATTTTTGAAAAAATTGAATTAAAATTCTATAGGACAATAAAATAATAAAATAAATGCAAAGGCTTAAAAAACAACAATAAAAAGAATAAGGATCAGGTTGTAAACAAAAACAAATTAAATAAAATGCGAAGAGGGATGACATTGAAAAAAATAAGCTTCAAGAAACATTAAAATCAAAGTAAATAGAAATTAAAAAAATAATGACCAAACCTAAACCAAATACAAAATGAAGAGCAAAACTAAATTTTTAAATGTCTAGCATGAAAACCAAGGCCTAAGAGAGAGAAACGAAGGGTAGGGAAAAAAACCTTATTGTCGTTGAATTGATGTCCGCCTTGGTGAACGTGCCACTCTAGCAGTTACGCCACATCCTTGCATATCGGGTAAGATGGTGATCAGTTTTTTTTTTTGCCACCGTAATTGTTTACACCCGCCTCTAAAATAACGTAAAGGACTTTGACGCGATGGCACGTGCCAGGATATTTTATCGATTTATTAATATTTTAATAAGATAGATTACAAGAAATGACCTAAGGGCACACCACTATTTCAAAAAAAACCATGACTTAAAGACAAAAATGCCCTTAAAAGTCATGTTTTAAATTCAAAAAGTGAAAAGTTAACTATGTAATTTTACTGTATAAAAATTAAACAAAGACAAATAAACCCCTTCCTATAAGGCCTTTTTTTCCCCAAGTATCTAAAGATATAAGTGTTATTTTACTGTGCAAATTAAAAAAAAAAACCCCTTAATAAAAGATTATTTTATTTATTTCAATGACAAAAAGGTATTTTTATTATATATTATATAAAGTTCAATGACAACTTTACTCCCGATCAATTCTTAAATAATATTTGAAAATGATTTTACTTTTTAGTGTCAAGATAATTTTTAAGAACAATGAAGAGCAACATCATTCTTATACTGCATGAATTAATAATAATTCTCCTCACATGCTACCGTAATTAACTGATACCTTTTAGTGTTTTTTTTTTTTTTCCTAATTTCCTGATATGGTTACCTTTATCTATGAGAATTCTCTACATCATTTTTCTTTTTCCAGACAAAGCAGTTATTTATAATATCTGTGAGCAAACACTGAGGAACTTGCATTTTGGCTGTCTTCGATTATAATTATCCCTCGTTAACAATAATAAAAACCCTAACAGTACTTACTTGTACCAGTAAAGTAGTAATAATAAGATACATATTCTTTTCAAAGTCAAAACTACCCACTTTAGACCCGTTTCTCCTACAAGAGAAAAGTCACCTCCCCCTCCCCCTCCCCCTCCCTATATACGTTTAAAACATTTTTAGAGAGAGAAACTCAAAGCAAAGCTCCTCCCTCTTTCTCTCTCGAAACTCTCTTAAAAAAAAATTTAAAATTCTCCAAGATTATTTTTTTAAGAGAGAGAAAGAAAACCCAGCATTTCCCACTCTTTCTTAATTCAAGTTTCTCAATGTTTTTGTCAAAACAGAGATCGAAGTACGGAACAAGAAAATAAAAGAATGGAATTTGTTGGTAAATCAGTCAAGAAGAAATTTAAAGGGTTTGGTGTTTTCAAAGGAACAGTCAAATCCTACGACCCGTCGTCTGGTTTCTTCGAGGTCAAGTACGAGGACGGCGATTTCGAGAAGCTTGGTTTCTCTGATGTTGCTTCTTTGGTAGGAGAGGATAAAGAAGCGGCCGTTGCTGCTGCTGTTGTCGGGCCTGTTGACCCTAAGCCTCGTTTGGGCCGGAAGCCCAAGAAGCGTCGCCGTGCTGAACCTAAGAAGCTCGAGTGCGGAGGAGAGTCAGGTAATTCTAGGGTTGTTGAGGCTAATGGGAATTTGGATATGAATAGAAATGTTGATCTGAATGATGGGTTTAGTGGGGATTTGAGGGAAAATGTTGATATTAATGTCGATTTGAATGAAACCCTAGAAAAAGGAAGTGGGATTGTGGAGAATTTGACAGAGGGGGGTTTTGATTTGAATGCTGGGTTTAATTTTGATTTAAACGAGGAGGGAGAAGAGGGTAATAATAATAATAATAATAATAACCATATTCATATTCATATTCATAATCATAATCATAGTAATAATAATAATTTAAGTGTTGATTTTGAAGGGAAGAAGAGGGAGTGCATCGACTTGAATTTGGATGTGAGTGGTGATGTGGATGAGAATATTAAGGAGTTTGATTTGGAGTGTCAAGCTGCGGAGACCCAAAACAGGGAATGTGGGTTTGATTTGAATTTAGGGATTGATGAGGAAATTAAGGATGGGATGGATGATGGTTTTGAAGGGCAAGTGGAAGAGGCTCCAAATTTTGAGATTCCAAGGATGGGGGAAGTTGAGAAAAGTCGTATTGAAATTGCAATTCCTAATGGGAAATTGGAAGATGTTCATGTTATTAATGATTCGTGTGTAGAGTTGGGTGGAAGGATTGAGGAGTTGAATATGGTTTCTGGTGAAGATTTTAGGGATTGTGATTTTGTTGGAGTGATGGATGTCAAGGATGTCAAAGTGGATTGTCCTGAGGTGATTGATTTAACAAATGGTTATAAAGAGGAGAGTGTGAGTCAGAGGAGGGGGAGGAGCAGAAGAAAGCTTGCAGATAATTTGAATTCTATTCCAGATGTGACTGTTCTCTTGGATAGTAATGCTATTAGGGATGAATGTTTGGTGGCTAGTGGTAGTAGGAGGTGCGGGAGGAGGAGAAAGCTTGCAGATAATTTGAATTCTACTCTAGAAACAATAGTTCTCTCAGATGCTAATGCAGATGGGGAAGTTTGTACAATGGGAGTTGATGGGAACTTAGGTGATGTTGGAAGTTCATGTAAAGAGGCCAGTGGTAGTGCTAGAAAGAGGAAAAAACCTTTGGGTAATGGGAATTCTACGCAAAAAACAACCGTTTTGAGAAGAAGTGCTCGTAGAGGGTCAACTAAAAACGACATGTCAGATGATATATCAATGTCTTCTGTAGCTGGTGCATTAATGGAGGAAAAACCTGTTAAATCACCTCATGAATGGCCTGAAGAGCCTGGGTTTCTTCCTCCTAAGTTGCAACTACCTCCTTCTTCGCAGAGTTTAGATTTGAGTGGCATTCCTGTACTTGACCTATTCTCAGTTTATGCCTGTTTAAGATCATTTAGCACTTTGTTGTTTTTAAGTCCATTTGGGTTGGAGGAATTTGTGGCTGCAGTGAAGGGTAACTCTCCAAGTTCACTATTTGACTGTATTCATGTTTCAATTCTGCAAACTCTAAGAAAGCATTTGGAGAACCTTTCAAATGAAGGTTCTGAATCTGCTTCTAATTGCCTGAGGTATTCGTTTTGTTCCTTTTCATTTTTGTTGAAGTTGATTTTCTTTTCATTTGAAACTTAGGTTTATTGATATTTACTATTTTTAATTGACTATCAATTTAGGAGCCTTGATTGGGGTTTGTTGGACTTGATTACGTGGCCTGTTTTCATGGTTGAGTACCTCTTGATCCATGGTTCAGGGTTGAAACCTGGATTTGATCTTAGTAGATTGAAGCTGTTCAGAAGTGACTACCACAAACAACCTGTATCTGTGAAGGTGGAGATATTAAAGTGTCTTTGTGATGACATGATTGAGGCGGAAACCATCAGGTTGGAGCTTAATAGGAGATCTTCAGGAACTGACCCTGACATGGACTTTGATCGAAATGTGAATCTTGGGGGTTACAAGAGAAGGAAGACTGCGATGGATGTCTCAGGTAACTCATGCCTAACAGAGGACGCTGCTGATGACACTAATGACTGGAATAGTGATGAGTGCTGCCTTTGTAAGATGGATGGAAATTTAATATGCTGTGATGGTTGTCCTGCCGCATATCATGCAAAGTGTGTGGGTGTTGCCAATAACTCTTTGCCTGAGGGTGACTGGTATTGTCCCGAGTGTGCGATTGACTGGCAGAAACCTTGGATGAAACCTCGAAAGTTGCTTCGAGGAGCAGAGCTATTGGGAGTTGATCCTTACAACCGGCTATATTTTAGCAGCTGTGGTTACTTGTTGGTGTAAGTTTTTCCTAATGTTGCTATTATTATTGTTTACGAGTAGCTGGGTGTGGTATGTAGAATACAGTCCACAGTATTTAACAAAAATAATATAGAGCAAGTGAAATATTATGCTATAAAGTTTTGCATAGTTGGTATTTTATTATATAGGTTTTAAAATTTAAGACCATCAATATTTCAAGGAAACAAATTTCTGAGACTGTTTAAGTGGTAGAAGCCACAAGACATCTTTTCACTTGCTGATGTCATTGTCTAGCATGTCATTAGCAATAGCTATAACTATTTACTTGATATGGTTTCCTCCATTATCTAGGGATACAAGCTTGTGATTATGGTCGTAGTATTTGAGCTGCAGTTATTTTTATGACCCATCTGCCTGTGAGCTTGCTTCAGTACTTGCATATTTTTTTCATGTATTGTTGATCTTGCAGGTCAGATTCGTGTGACACTGAATGCTCCTTCAATTACTACCAAAGGGACCGTCTTAGTCTTGTTATCGAAGTGCTAAAGTCTTCAGAGATGATTTATGGTGGCATTTTGGAGGCTATCCACAAGCACTGGGACATGCATTTATTATACGGAGCAAGTAGCAGTTTGAGTTCCCTAAAGCATACAACAAGCTTAGACATGCTCATACCCCCATGTCCCTCGGCATCTTTAGATACATGTGCAACTAAAATCAAGGCTGCTGATGGACAAAACCTGGGAAAGTTTGTTAATGGATGCTGTGGTCATCTTGATGTTGAGTTTTCCAAGTCTGCGAGCATGACATGTGTGAGTACTGAAGGATCAGCTGAAACCATCCAAATTAGTTCGGGGAACCAGAATTTTCAGAAAGAAGGGCCTTACTGCTCTAACAGATTTGCTGGCTTCTCAAATGAATCTGATGTTCCAGGAAAGTCCCCTCTCATGGGAGACAATTCTATGACTTCCAACTGTTTGGATATTAAACGAGAAAAGAATCCATGTCCTCCTCCTACCAGATGTCCTTCATCTGCTGGAAATGCAAAAGCTGAGGTCACATTACAGGTGCAGCCTGGAACTGAGTACATGAACTATTACTGTTTTGGCCGCACATCTGCTTCAATTGCAGATGTGTTATTGTCTAAACCATCAGAGAAGACCACTGAAAACTCCATAAAATCAGATGAGGAAATGGCTTTAGCTCAGATGAAGGTCATTTTGAAGAAATCCAACAAGTTCTGTTGGTCAAGCATTCCCTGTCTAAATGCTGAAGTCCAGAAAGGAAAATGTGGATGGTGCTTCTCTTGCAGAGCGGCCACTGATGAGCCAGATTGCTTGTTTAATATGAGTTTGGGTCCTATTCAGGAAGGTTCTGTAAGTGAGGCGATTGGTCTTCAATCAAAAAGAATCAGGAAAGGCTATCTAATAGATTTAATATATCATATTCTCTTGATTGAACATCGACTTCAGGGGCTGCTACTGGGTCCATGGCTGAATCCGCATTATACCAAGCTTTGGCGTAAAAGCATTCTTAAGGCATCTGATATTGTGTCTGTTAAACATTTACTGCTAAAAGTAAGGATTCGCTTTCAACTTGGTCAACACTGAGCAGAATTATTATTGCTTTTCATTTCTTCAAGATTTCTTTCATTCAAACTAAGATTCATTTCAAGGTTCAAACTGACATTTAGAGCCTATCTTGCGTGCTAGCTTTTAAACCATGCTCACTTGATTTTAAAATGTTATTCAAACTTCTATTTTACCTTCATCTGGGTTTTTACAATAATTTTTTATGAATTTTGTTGGCATAAGCTGTTTATCTAGTGCAGTTGGATTACCTGAAGTCCCAGCTGCAAACAAATCTGAAGCATCCTATTAGGGGTCTTGTGTGCAATAAGTTGATTTAGAACAGTCAATGTTGTCTTGAAACCCTGATTTCTTATAGTTGTTTATTGAATTTATCTAGTGATTTTTGGCAGTTGTCTTGAAACCAGGATTTCTTATACAAGTTGTGTTGGTAGTCTTTGTCTCCTTGGTCCAGAAGGGTCCAAGTTAGTGCAAGCTGTAATAATATTTACAATGGTTATCCCTTGATCTATTTGCTTTAAATTCATCTTGTCATGGGTTTTGTGCAGTTAGAGGCAAATGTGCGGCGTCTTGCACTTTCAGCAGACTGGGTGAAACACGTGGACTCTGGTGTCACAATGGGATCTTCTTCTCATGTTGTGACTACTTCTTCACGTGCATCTTCAAAGAATGGGATTGGCAGGAGAAGGGCTAGGTCCACAGAATTCGAGTCAAAACCCTGTGCAAATTCTGCCAGTGGATTGAGTATGTTTTGGTGGAGGGGTGGTAGGCTTTCTCGGCAGCTGTTCAGTTGGAAGGTTTTACCTTGCTCCTTGATTTCCAAGGCTGCCAGACAAGGTCTGAATTTCTTCTTCTATTTCTTCAATCTATCTTTTGGGGGTGGTAGTTTTTTTCATTTTAGGCAACTGAGTATTATTCTGAATATGTTCAAAGTTTGGAATTCTGCAGCTGGTTGTATGAAGATACCAGGCATTTTATATCCTGAGAATTCAGATTTTGCAAAGAGAAGCAAACATGTTGCCTGGCAAGCTGCTGTTGGGTCATCAACGACTGTAGAACAGCTTGCTTTGCAGGTATGGTGCTCAATTTTCATTTCCTTTCAACTTTTCTTGATCATGGTTTTCTTTTTCCTGCTTTGTTCTCTCTATCTCACCTACATGGGCAAGGACATTTAATTGCAAACATCAGCTTTTTTATTACAGTGTCTGTTTTCAGCTTCCTTTTAACTGGTTCCATCTATTTATTTTAATTGTATGACCTTTCCAGGTTAGAGAGTTTGATTCGAATATTAGGTGGGATGAAATTGAGAACACTCATCCTTTGTCTATGTTGGACAAGGAACTTAGAAAATCATTCAGGCTGTTCAAGAAGGTAATTATCCGCAGGAAGTGTGTAGAAGAAGAAGGGGCTAAGTATCTTCTTGATTTTGGCAAGAGGAGATGTATTCCTGAAGTTGTTTCAAAAAATGGGTTTATGATTGAAGAATCCTCCAGTGAAAGGAAGAAGTATTGGCTAAACGAATCTTATGTCCCCTTGCATCTCTTGAAAAGTTTTGAAGAGAAAAAAATTGCCCGCAGATCTAGTGAGATGAGTTCTGGGAAACTTTCTGATGCTTGTGCAGCAGTGAATAAGCCCTTGAAGAAAAGAGGGTTTTCTTATCTGTTTGCAAGAGCAGAAAGATCAGAGTACCATCAGTGTGGGCATTGTAAGAAAGATGTTCTAATCAGGTAACTTAATCTTAAGATCAATTCTTTCTTCTGTTGTACATGGTTAAAATTTGATGACATGGCGGCTAATTTTATACTCTTTTGTGCATGCATGTAGGTTGTTTTTTGTTCCATTTAATATTTGTTTCATGCAAATATTAATTTCCTTTTTTATGATGTTTAACCACTTGACAGGGAGGCTGTGTGCTGTCAGCTTTGCAAGGGTGAGCAGTTCTTCCTTATTGTCACCATAAATGCATGATTAAAATCTGATATTGGCATTCACTCCTTTTCCATTGTATTTTGTATCTTACAAATATGATAAAATTTACAGGATATTTCCACAAAAGGCACGCGAGGAAGTCTGCTGGTGCCATCATGGCCAAATGTACATATACATGCCACCGGTGTCACTATGGAAAGAATGTGCAGAAGAGAAATGCAAAAACAGTGAATATTGACAATAAAAGAGGAAAAAATAGCAAGATCACAAAAGTTCAGGAGCGAAAATTAAAAAAGGCCACTGTAGACAGAAATTCGGTGCGACTGAAGAACAGTAAAAAAGCCTTAAAGGGTTCTCGACCAATACTATCAAGAAACAATAAGAAGGTTACAGCTGTGCCACTACGTCGTTCGGCTAGGAAAGCTAAACAGAAAGCATTGCAGAACAAGAAGGCTCTAGGATGTAAGAGAGGAAGACCAGCCAAATCCAAAAAGGGGGCAAATAAGAAACCAAAGAAGGGTACTTCGTTGCATAGGAAGAGAACAGATACTTATTATAGTTACTGGCTTAATGGTCTTCTGTTGTCAAGAAAGCCAGATGATGAACGAGTGGCACATTTTAGGGAGAAAAGGTATATTGCCCAATCAGATAGTGTTATTGATGATCAACCCAAATGCCATCTTTGCTGTGAAGCAGGATCTACATCCATTTCGAATTATATTTCTTGTGAGATGTGTGGAGGTAACTATGTTTAATATTCTTTATGCCCGTTTCCATTTAGGTAATTGAATTATTGAAAACTAATGAAGAGTATGATATATGCTGATGCATTAGGTTTCCTTATGCTTTTTTATTTTTGTTTTTATTTTTTTATTTTTCATAGTGATGTTTTCATTCTAACATTTGTTATGCAGAATGGTTTCATGGAGATGCTTTTGGACTTGATGCGGAGAACATAAATAAACTTATTGGTTTTAGGTGCCATATGTGCCTTGAGAAGACGACTCCTATCTGCCCGCATGCAGCAGCCACAAGCCATGAGTTTGAAATAGGTGAGGTACAAAATGATGTTGAGATTGATTTCCCCAAGGAAGGGATGGATAGTATCCTACATCTAGAGGATCATTCAGGTTTACTTCCTGTTGACGAGTCTCTTCATGTGGAGGGGCAATTAGGTACTGGTCTGGATTCGAATCAGAGTTTTGCGTCCAAGTCTAAGTTCGGAGCTGAAAATGGGCATGCACTTGATAAAGTGGTGGAGAATTCTGACGCAATTCAAACTTCTAATGAGAATTTGAAACCAGATTTAATAACATCATCTAATGAAAATCTTATGGTCAAATAGAACACTATTAAATCAGGAGATGATGCTATTGTAACTTCTCATGATGCGGCACTGCTCTCTTCCTACAAGGTTGATGTGGATTTGATAGAAACTGAGCTGGCTTCATTAGGACCGGATGGTGCAAAGGATAGCTTAACAACACCCACCCTGAATCACCCATCGATGGATCCCTTTTAGACTCCATCAAGATGCAACCACAATCATTCATGGCATCAACTGAATTGTAAGATGACAGCGAAACAAGTGTAGATTAGATCCACAGTCAATCATTTAACTGGTGAGACAGTAACAGTAGAGGCTAGAATTCTTTGAAGTTCAGAGTTAATTGTAAATCTTCTAATGTTGAAATTCATGGAAGAAGATTATAAAATACAACCAGAAGATTCTTTTGAAACTAAAAATAAGGAGTTTATTTGAGGAGGAAGTTTCTCTAACAGCATTCAATCTCTATGAAGATTGCCCCATGACAGGATGGAATTCACTCAGTTTGTGCTTGGGAAGCGTAGGAGCATCTTTTTACCAGGTCTGATGGCATTTTCCTTTTTTAATGAAGATTTATTCCTGTCCCAATAGCTAGCAAGTAAGATTAGGTTAATCGGGAGGGCTTGAGACTTGGAATTGCTAGCAACGGGTTTTGTGGGGGGTTCTATAACCTAGTGAGTTGTGGTAGCAGTTCAGTATTTGGATTTTAACCTCCTCCTTTTTTGTCAGATTGATTTTCTATTGAAAAGTAGTTGCTAACCATTGAAACTTGTGTAAATATCACATCAGTATAGTCAAATGGAATTCATGTGTGCATATTTGTTTCGATCACCTTCAGTTCATATCAACTAGTGGATTCAATTTGTATGGAGCAGTGGAACACAAACTTGCATGTATTTATGTGGATAGGCACACAATTTGGCATGCATGGAACACGTTGTTGTAAATATGGTAGAATGTCAAGGTGCATGTAGAGTCGCGTGTGTGTGGATTGCTTGTCAACAAAGTGCAACAGTTAATTTCGTGGAGATTGCAATAATTTTTATTTCAGATATTCAGCCGCCACGTGGGATTTCATCTTGTTGAGTGTTCGAGTTATCTGTATCTCACATAGGTGCAATTGGAGAAAATTGGTATGATAATTTCATTTGTTATGCAGCATTGTGGTGCGGTGGTTCTTTTTCTTCCTCTTGTGGGGTTGCAAGAACGACAATTGCAAAGTAAGTCCCTTGGTTCCGCCCCAGATATATCATTCGCCATATGTGATTGTTTTGTTGCAATACGGGCAAGGCACTGTTATTGTGAACTTCCGAACCTTCCCAGCCCCCACCCAAAGCTGGAAAAGGTTCCGTCAGAAGAAAGTAGAAGATGCTGGTACTCATACCAGGTCCTTTTTTGTGTTTGTGTGCGCAATTTGTTCCTTTCAACCTTCCCGGAGCTAATGTTATCTGACCACATCTATACCGGCACCTCACCGATTGCAGTTCCCACTTGTCAGACAAACCTTGAAGGTAACATTTCAGCCATTCTTCTCCATGGAAGCAAAAGAACTGAGAATTCATATGCTCAAACTAGGCATTGCAATCAGTGACTAAAATGCATCAATAACAAAGACTCCAGTAACTAGTACATTAAAATAAAATCAAATACTAAAGATCTTGATTATGACACAATTCTGCAGCGCAGATCTTCCAATGATCCTTGAAGATCGTGTTGCAGCTGTTGGAATTGCAACACTATTTCAGGAACATAGCAATCAAGTTTTTAAAATGGTTGAGAATATGCAAAGACCCAGGAACCATGCAGCAATTACTTGTCCTGTGAATTGGCCCTCCAATAGAAAAAAATTAGGAGTCTTGCGAAATAAAAACCTAGGAATGAATGACTGTAAACTATTTCACTACCAGTGGTTCTGGTCTCCAGCCTGAGGAGCCTTTATTGGTAGGATTTCAACCTCCTGAAGAGGTAATCTATATTGATAGAGAGAGGAATTTTATGATTCTCATACCTAGAGATAATCCTTCAACCGTTTGCAATCACTGAGAGATGGTCCTTCTGATTTTAAAACTGCGTACAACAATAGTGCCTAGATCTATAGTTTTGAAACCTGACCCAGCCTAACGGGTTGATTTAGAATTCAGTTGACCCGGAATTGAAACCATACTGGGTTGAAAAAAAATATATGATAAGAAAAAACCCGGTGTAACCTGGCGGGTTAACCCGGTTAAAATTCCAGTTGTAACCCGTTAACTTTTATTTTATTTTTTTTTTGCTTAAAATGATATCATTTTAATTTTTTTAAAAAAATTGACCCAACTAATTTAATAACTCAGTTAAAATTTAAAATCTAGGTTTTAGACCAGCCTGGGTCTAAAAGCTATGTTTAAAACAGTAGTGAGGGACGGATTGGTTGACATGATGGGATGCTTCACTTCTAAAACTGTTCCCAAAACATTATAATGTATTCTCCCACTTGTTTCATGTTAATATGTTTCATTTTAATGAGATTCAACCTGGAAGAGCTAGGAAGCCTCTGAATATCATTTGTTTGATGAGCTAGAACAAGAATAGAAAAGCACAAACATTACTTATATTTTGTTTGATGTGTTTGAAATTGTATTTTTATTATGTAATGTTGTATTTTCTATATGGTATAGTGGTGTGTATGTTTTGGTAATGAATTGAAGGAAGTAGAATTTATCACTCCGCTATCTATTTTTGGAGTATAACTAAGTGTAATTTGGAATTTGGAGATTAATAGTTTCAAGGGAAATTGATTGTGGGTTTAAATGGGAAAAAAAAATTTAACTTGAAGAAATGTTTTAAGTTGGGTAAAAATTATGTATAGCTTTCTCAATATCATGTTTCTCATCGTGAATTTTTTTTATTTATTTTATTCTAGCATTGTGGTATTGAGTAGCTGTATGCTGAAATGTCTTGTTCTTCCCTGCTGCACTGAGTCGAACTTCCTCAATCAAGTCCAAGTTTGCATTCAGCTATTTATCATTGTTAGTAGGAATAGTGTTTCGCTTATGAAAAATTTCTATGTAGTCATGTATGCTAACAAAATCTCATCCAAAAAAACAGAGAGAGAGAGAGACCAATAATTCTCTGATGGATCCTGCATCAAGTTTTATTGATTAGTTTTTAAAATTCGTGAAAATGTTTTTTTCTTAAATAAAGTCTTGAAGGAGCATTCGTTTTAACCAAATGTAACAATAAAGGGTAAAATAGACGAAATTATTTTCAATAATTTTTTTTATTAACTTGTGTTCGTTGCATTGTTCTGTTCAAATTAAAGGATGCGTAGGATTATATTATTGCTAAAAAAGGAAAAAGAAAAAAGAAATTTGACCAAGCCTTGCGTACTTTATTCGCAGTAGCACTTTTCAAACTGGGAAACTAGCCGTTGGAGATTGAGGAGAAGACGGACAATTCATTGTCAGCCACCGTCGTTCTAACGTTCGAAAACACACCAAACCCTACCCCAAAACTTTCCTAAACGGTATCGTAATTGCCATTCTCAAATTCTTATAAAACCATGGCATGGCCTCCCTCATCTCTCTCTCTTGAAACGCTCTCTTTCTCTCTCTAAAAAACTCAAAGAAGAAGAAGAAGAAGAGACACTCTCTTGAGTCTCTCTTCCTTTTGTTTTCAAAACAAACCAAACTTCACTAGTCAGTTTCTGGATTTGGGTTCTCTTTCTTTCTTCTGTTGGTGCTTTCGATACCCTTCTTTTGAATTCTAAGCAAAGAAAGAAAGAAGAGAGACAATGGCAACTGTTAATGGGTATCAAGGGAATACTCCGGTGGCTGCTCCGGCGGGGACTACCCCATCAAAACAGACAGTCACTGCGGCAAAGATTGTCGATACGCAATCCGTGCTTAAACGGTAATTTTCTTTCTTTTTGCATTTGATCTGTTCTTTTCATTTGTCAAACCATGTAATATATCACGAGTTATAACTGGATTTATTTTATGGGTTTTCTTTTCTTGTTCGTAAATGTGATTTTGTGACTTTTTTTTCTTTGTTATTAAATCAGATGATGTTTTTGTTTAATGAATTTGGATGGTGTCATTTAAGCTATTGATTTCATGTGACTGATTCTTTATCTAACCGTAGTTTCGAATGACTCAATTGGGTTTCTTTAAGCCCTGTTTGATTGTTTGTCTTAAATTGGGGGGTCTGCTTTTCATTGTTCGATAAGCTTGAGCTGGTCTCTCTCTTTTTTCTTTCATTTGCTTGCGGTATTTCATGGTTTAATTTAATATATATATGTATATATTCTTGAGAATTGGTTGCTTTTAACCCGATTGGATCTGATTACTTGTTTTGTCTTTTAATTTGCTTGAGAATCTTTAGGGTTTATTTATTTATTCATATAAATTTGACTAATTGCTACTTCTTTTTTAAACCAGGTTGCAATCTGAACTGATGGCATTGATGGTAAGATTATTGAAACCTGTCTTGTTGTCGTATCTCGTATTTTCTCAGCAACAAATCAATGATTAACATTGTTTTGTAGATGAGTGGAGAATCTGGGATATCTGCCTTCCCTGAAGGGGACAATATATTTTGCTGGAAAGGAACAATCAAAGGCAGCAAAGATACGGTTTTTGAAGGAACAGAATACAAGCTATCCCTTTCATTCCCAAATGACTATCCTTTCAAGCCTCCAAAGGTCAAGTTTGAAACCAGCTGCTTCCATCCCAATGTGGACATCTATGGCAACATTTGCTTGGACATTCTTCAGGTAAAATTAAATCTTCTAGTGTTCTCAATGTTGTTGTTAAAATTTTGTTGTCTAAATGTGCTTTTATTCAAACTGGCTGATCTAACTCCGATGCTTTGCTTTATATTGTGTGTTCCTAGGATAAATGGTCATCTGCCTATGATGTGAGGACAATATTGCTATCTATCCAAAGCCTGCTTGGAGGTAAATCTTGTTTTTCCATTTTCTGTTTATTGGTTGATGATTTAATTTTTTACTACTAATATCATTTCTCTTTTTGTGTGATGCAGAACCAAACATCAGTTCACCTCTAAACACTCAAGCAGCACAAATTTGGAGCAATCAACAAGGTTTGTAGTTGTTACTTTGGATGTAATGATTTACGTAAATGGTGCGTTGCTTGGAGATTGAATAACTAATTGCTTAATTTGGCACCTTGTAATTGTTGCAGAGTATAGGAAAATGGTCGAGAAGTTGTACAAGCCTCCAAGTGCTGCTGCTTAGATGGAAGAGGGGTCCTAAAGTAGTAGTAGTAGTAGTGTCCCGTTACTTCACTGTTTTGTTGGATGTGGTTTGAATTTCCCTCTTCCACAACTATAGCTTTTACTGTACTGACTCAATGGAAAATGAATTTATGGATCTGATTTTTCTTGCCATATACTCCCTGTGCCGTGCATTTTGAGGAATAATAAGAACAGGGGAATTTTGTTCTCAAAAAGTGACGAGAATGGTTGGTTTTTGTTTGGGTATTGTTTTCACATCGATACGCTTAGTGTAATTCAAATAAAAGAACAAGACTGTTTTCGCCTGTAATGTTTCTCTCTTCACTTGAAAATTATATTATTGTTATACAATAACAAATTAAGAAAAGCAGGGCTGATAACAAATTATACAATAACAATAACTTATCCATTATCAACAAATTATCATCCCTTCTCTTCCATTTATTTTGCAAGCTGAATGAAATCCAGTGTATTAGTTATCACTTATATGTTTAGAAATATGGTGTAAACTATATTTTCAAAATTTTTAAAATTATTTTATTTAAAATAATATTTTTATATATTTTTTTAAAAAAATATTTTAATATATTTCTAAACAAAAAACACTTTAAACCTACATAAATAACACAATTCTAAACCATTATACAAGGCAGAGCAAAAAAAATAAAGGGTAAAGGACAAAAAGGAAGAAGGGAACCACGAGATAGATTATTTTTTTTGTCTTCTGGTAACAATGTCAGAACAGAAAGATGAACATTTTAACAAAACGATGAACATTCTTATAACAAGGCAGCTCAAGAATGAAATGAAGTTCAGTTGAACCAAAATTTCTAAAGCTGCTGCTTTGCTTTCAGTTTGAGATGTGACAAGTTACTGCTACTTCGAAGATGTGAGCTGCCTCAAGTTGTACTTGGACAACTCCTTGTACTTTTCAATAACCCCGATCAAGCACAGAGTCTGAAAAAATAACAAAAAAAATAACCAAGTTAATGGGGCCAAAAACAATCTAGCACCACCACAGAGCAAACAACTGATTAGGCAGCAAAACTCTCTACCTTTCAACCAATAACTAGTGCTTTGCAATAAAGAATACATAGTTTAAAAGGTTAAACAAATGTGATTCCGGCCCCCAATAATGTAAAACATGGTTTTGAATAAGTCTCTGCATACGACAAGACAGCAGGGAAGAGAACAGATTTTTACCTTGACAATTTCAACTACAATCGTCTTGTCAGGATTGCTAAGATCAACTTTATGAGGTCCAGGAACACATTTTGCAACGGAATTTATAATGTTCATCCTGTCAATACCAGAGTTTGCACGGGCTTCATACATTACTGCAAACTGCACAGAATGAGCAAGTGGTCAAATTGTAGCTTGTTGCATGTGATGCAACTTGCATCTCGGTTGGTCCCTATTACAACAACAACAGCCAAGCCTCAATCAACAAACTAGTTGGGTCAGCTATATGGATCCCTCAGCGCCATGTAGTGGGTCCCTATTGACTCAGTTAAATTCAGCAAATTCGAATTTCTCATCTGCAAAGATTTCCTATATTCTATCACAATTAGGATGACTGCAGGGGTGATTTTAGCGATGTAGAAGCGTCTCATGTTTGATTAATAGAAGAAACAAACATTATTTTGGATCTTTATTCAATTAAATGTGATGGCATTCAATGCCCTCTATTGTCCCATTCCCAGTGTGACGGAGCTACCTCAACAGCAACTCCTGAACTAATTGTGTCCTGAACTAAATGTGAGGGACCTGAGAATTTCACAGAAACCATCAAATTTTATCTAAGGTTCACCATGCACTTCAAAAGTACCGCTAGAGCTAGTTCCTTATCACAAAAGTGACATGGAATCAATGTACTTAATTTAAAATTCTAAGAAATAATGACAAAGCAGGACACTAATTCATGAATATATATACAGATTTAATTTTACCTCTTAATTCAATTGTGCTTTCTTTTCTATCTCCTTCTTCACAGTATTTCTGAAAGATTTTTATCCTTTCTACTCATTCAATTTCGGTGAAGAAAGCAGCTCTTGCTATTGGCAAATTTAGCAGGATGATCATTGAAAAGTCCTATCAAAGGTCCTAACGGTTAAATGAGTGTTTTTCGAAGGACTTGGTTTATTCTTTAGGTTTTAGCACTAAAACTTTAGGAAGGTAAAAAAACAATATGGATCAGAAAAATACTATATCCAGGAAGTCTCATGCTGTTGTGCATGCAACAGATGGTGGCAGTTTTAGAATAAAATCTTGTTGCGTGCTTGCAATCTTCTAATGGGGAGACTCCATTGAAATTATTCTTTTAAATTTGAAACTCCTAGGAAGCCTCAATGACTTGTTCCCCCTTGCTAGTATTCAAAGAGGCTGAACAGCTGATTTTTATTTGCATTTTGCTTCCAATATCTCTCCAAATTCCAAAACAAACTCTAGTTTCTCTAAATACAAGAACCCTAAAATTTCCAATTCTTTTTAACAATCCAAATTCTGTCCCGTGTAAGTTTTTTTATTATAAATCTTGGTTCCAAATCATTTTCCAAAAATGACTAGAATCCCACACACGCTAACAACTTTGGAAGCACTTGTGGCTAAAGATAAGGAGCTTAGGCTTGGGAGCTGGTACTGGACTCTTATGGGCGAAATCTTTATATTCAAGAAAGCCAAAATCCACTTCTGAGACTTGATTATCTGTACTTGTTCTAGTAGGCATATTCCCTGTGTAAAGGTTGACAAAACCAGGGTATCATACTAAGAAGCAGAGCCTGGGCATGCTCTTTCTTTCGCTTTCAATCTGAACCAGCTTAGGATGAATTATTCAATAAGTCAAGGCTGTACAAACATATCAAGTTTCTCCCTAAACAACAGATTCCTCACCGCAGGGAGCCCAAAGTAATTCATCTTCATCAGCTCCACACAACAAATCCAAGTGCCTATCTCCAGCCAAATTCGTTTCATCATATTCTATCCTAAATCTTATTAGGAACTTCTTGTATGCCAAATTTTTTATCCAGGTACTCACCTTATGTATGACCAGCTCATTCTTTGTAATACTCACATTGGCCAAACAACTTGAATTTTATTTGCTTTTGCTTTCAGTTCCACTCCAAATTCCAAAACAAACAATAATTTCTCTATATACAAAAACCCTATTTTTTCCAAATGCTGCACCAACCCAGATTTTGTTTTTCCTTGAACCTGTTAGGAACTTCTTGTCTGCTTAATTTTATCCCGTTTAACTCACCTTATAGAATTCTACCATAAAGGACCACGTACTTTTGGTGATAAATGTCATATTTGAATAAATATAAATTCTGAACCTCCTTTTACACAGAACCCCTTACCCATGCTGAATTATGACTATGATCATGGATGCAAAAACAGATTGGGATCACTTGCTCATATCAGTTTCAACTTCACATGATCTTGGTTTAATTTAAATTCTGAATCAGTATCTACTAAAAGTCAAACCATACAACAAAGTTGGAGCAAGATTAATGCTACATTGGTAAAAAATTTGAAAATCAACTCTTTCAAAAAGCGTGCCCGATGCATTCTCAAGTTGTAAAGCATTGCTGCGTTAACTGATGCAATTTATTCATGTTGATGCAATAACTTAAATTGTCAATACGCAATAAAGTTGGAGCAAGACTAATGCTACATTGGTAAAAAATTTGAAAATCAACTCTTTCCAAAAGCGTGCCCGAGGCATTCTCAAGTTGTAAAGCATTGCTGCGTTAACTGATGCAATTTATTCATGTTGATGCAATAACTTAAATTGTCAATACGCTACTCAAACACTTTATCTACTATTTGTTTTATGACTTTAATTACGGAAGACCAAAGAAGTATTGCCAGTTTATTTTGAGCTAAGGATCAACGGAATTGATAGATCTAGGTACCTTCTGCGGGTCCTGGGTATCCACGGGAAAATATTTCTCCACAACTGGTGCAATTGCTCTTGAAATTTCCTCTTCTGAAGCATAGCACGCAACTTCAATTGGTAACACTCTTAAAATGAACCTGTATATGAACAAACAGTATATAGCTTTAGCATGTTAAAATGATATGGCATTTCTTTTCAGATGTTGCGTGTGTTCTTGGCTTCTTGCAGAACTTCAGAAAGCCAATTTGGTACTCTATGAACCAATGTCACATGGTTGACCTATGCATTTTGCAAGTGAAATCTATAAGCAGTGCCTAAAAATAGAGCGCAGCACACAAAGGGAGAATATCTAGCGCTTACCAGAAGCTATGTGTTCATAAAATTTAACATAAGAAATCAGCAATTCATGAACCTGGACATGTGTTTCCTTGTTGATGCAGCAGATGTCATCATATGTTGCACAATATCTTTGGGACAAGGGTCCCCATCTATCTTGCGCATTTGAACAAAGACAACACCATTACAACCAGAATCAAGGCTGAGAAAGCGTCTCTGTTCAAAAAGGACAAATATTCAAAATCAGAGCAAGAATCTGATGATATGGTAAAAAATAGCAGCAAAAAAAATGATTGAAACCACCCTTTGTGGGCATGCTCACCATGACAGCAGGAATTAATGAATTCAACATATAGTCAACTCAGCAAGGAGGAGAACCGTTATCAAAACAGAAAAAATGTAGCATATAGGAGATAAAACACTCCAAGAATCACAAGGAGTAAAGCTACACTATTTACTACAAACATAAGAGCACCCATGTGCACCATGCTCTACCATAATGTTTGTCCATAGAGTCACAGTTCACTCTAAGATAGGCTTAAGAGGAAAAATAACACGAGAAAAAGAAAAGAAAAGAAAAGAAAGGGATAAACCTTACAATTGTGTCACCCAGAATACTTTCTGAAAGTGGAATCAGAATATAATTTTGTGTTTCCTCTCTAGGGTGAAGGGGAGGGAGGTAGTTTTGTTGGATGGTACAGTGCACTGCTATTATGTCTTTATCTTCATTTCAAGCTAAATCATTGTACTTTCAGTACAAGCGGAAAACCTTATTGAGTACCGACCAGCACATCTAAGATGCTTACAGGTGCTGGGTGTACTTGGTGGGAATTTGCATAATCTATAACCAAATAGGGGAAGAGAGGGAGAAGAGCCAATGACAAACACAGGAAAGAAAAGGAAAAATTAATTCAACAAAAGAACAATTAGCAAAATCTAGAGAAGTCTAGCCAAAAATTCAATTTCTCAGACCATCTCATTTAAAAATTACTTCTTTCTTAAGGGAACATCCAACGTCAATTCACACAAACAAAATGGAAAGAGGGGAACTACGCTACTCACCTTGTTCTTATCTCCAAGTTCTTTGAGTTCATCCTCAATAAGCTTATCAATGGATTTCTCCTCCACTTTTTCTTGGCCAACAGACTTAGGGGCACATGTTTCTGTGCATTTCTTCTTTGCTGGCAGCTCCTCTGCCTCACTTTCTTGTTTTTTATCATTTTTACAACCCTCTTCTTGATTAGTCTTTTCTTCTCTTTGACATTCACTGTTCTCATTTTCTAGACAAGGAGATCCTAACTTTTCGTCTGTTGGGTTTTCATTCTTTGCATCATTGGCTTCGGGGGCACCTGATTTGTTCTCATGCAACCCATCTTCCTCATCCTCCTCCTTTTCTTCGTCATCGTCTCCTTCAACATCAGAATATGAGAACTTAATCTTTTTATTTATAGGTTTATTAGGCAACTCTGCAAGCTTTACACTAGTATCCTTCCCAAAAACTAGTTCTTCATAAAACTGCAAGAAAAAAGTACAAATACCAGCAGCTCAATGAAGAGTGCACAATTTGACCTTGTAAATCAAGGGAAAGGTGCATTCACTACTTCTACAAACACTCTAAATTGATTAGTCTAGTGAATGCATTTCTCGGTCATTACGATAACAGAAAGAGCAAAAAAAAGAAAAAAAAACTGCACCCATGACTAGCAGAATTCTTGCACGAGGAATTTATTAAGACATTATAAATATTTTCTTCGGTCCAAAGTTGGTAGATTAGCCCTCCCTGTCCTTAAGGACTCGCCATAAACGAATCTTGCTTGGCATAAGAACTCAAAACCTTGGTTTAAAGGGGCAGCCACAAATGAATTCTCCTTGGAGCATAAAAGCAAATCTTTCTCCCATAGCCACCCACCGTGTTTGTCACCGCGCGAATCGATTTTCAATTTATCCTGGTTGAATTTTGTAAAAAAAAAAAACAAGAAGAAGAAAGAAACGTAGAAGATTAAAAAGATATAGAAACATACAGAATCAATAACGTTAATGGCCTCACGCGAGGCTTGGCGCTCCCTTCCCCCGTCACAAGTGATAAAGAAGCCTTGAACTCCTGGGTGTAAAGGGTAGGAACCCTTCTTCTTCACTGGCTTCTGCAGTGACAGGCACAATCAAAAGAAAGAAACACAACATATGTTAATACATATCAACAAACACAGAGAAGGGAAATACAAAGAAGAATACATTGTGAGGGAGGTAGCGTTGCTTTCTCTTCTTGCTGTTGGTAGCGACACTGGCACTGGACTTTGGCTTGTTTTCAGTTGCCATTTATTCGTTTATTCCAGTACAAGAGTTTAAGCTGTACTTCGACGAGGGTTTCTAGCTCTATTACCTCGGACAAGACAAGGAAGACAACAGACCACTTCGATGCTGGACTAAGAAGATTTCTTTGACTTTGAACTTAGTAGAGGTCTCTCATGGTTAGTAGGCCCAAACCCACCATGCCGCTCTGTGGCCCGAAAATTATTCGGGTCCTCGTGTAATCGTTACTCTAGGATCAGAGTGGCATGATTGATCAAGTCTTTTGCTTTCAAGTTGTACAAGCCCAAAATTATTGCGCATGTATTAGGGTTTTATCATTCCCAGCCCTTTCTTCATAACTCAACCAAATCCATTACAATATATTTCCATATTTAGGATGCTACAGTCGTAAAATCCCGCACATGATAATTAGCAATGATTTTCTTAAGACCACAAAGAAGGCTTTTACACGCCATGCCAAATTGTAAGCTTTGATGATAAGGGATGTAGAATCTGCAGGGCTTGGGTTTCGATGATAAATCAGTCATCCGTAAAAGATTTGTCATCTAACCTGCTAATGGCATCCGTCGTCTTCTTTTGTGCCCAGAAGACCATTTAAGAAATTTTAAGGAAAAAGGAAAGGAATCTATAAATAACTGGCAGGATGGAAAAGGAAGATAGTAATAAGCCAAATTACACACGATTTACCATTAAACACTTGTCAAGCATGCATCAAACAGACAAACACTTGTATGCATACAGGATATAAACAAGGACGACACCGGGATTTTCAGCTTTCATTAACATGAGAAGACACACAATTCTTGACTGAAAAAGTAGATAGATGCTACCCAAGAAAACAGGCATCACATTCAACCGGCGATTTCAATAGCCTTGACATCATGTTTCTTTACTTCCTCCTTAGGCACAGTGACAGTAAGAAGCCCATTTTCCATAGAAGCCTTGACTTGATCCATCTTGGCATTCTCAGGCAGTCTGAACCTTCTCAAGAACTTACCACTACTACGTTCAACACGATGCCAGGTATCATTCTTGTCTTCCATCTCCGTATTCCTCTCTCCACTAATCTGAAGCACCCTGTCATCTTCGATCTCGACTTTCACTTCCTCCTTCTTTAGGCCCGGAAGATCAGCTTTAAAGACATGGGCTTCTGGGGTCTCTTTCCAATCAATGCGAGTGCTAACAAAAGCTGAGTTCTCACGAGGGATGAGGGAAGATGAGGGGAAAGGGAAGTCCTTAAATGGATCCCAAGCCTCGAAAGAAGAGAATGGATCGAAGATGATGCTGCTGCCTCGTCGGTTGTTGAAGAAGCTTGGAATCATTGCCATCATAAAGGGGATTGTGATGGTGTTGATATGATTGGTTGAACGCCGAGAATTTTCGTTGTGAACTGCTGATTTTTCTTGATTGATTGGTGATCATCAGGGAGGTTAGCAATTTATAGAAAGCAGAAGAGGAATCGCCATGGCTTCTATCGAGGAACTTTCTGGCTTGCTCTTGAATAATCGAGGCTTTTTCATGGAAGATTCTGGGCTTCGTTGGTTTTCCAAACTCAATTGGGTTTGACTTTGAAGCCCTCACTTGGGAACAAGAATTATTAAAGCCAGGCCTGCCTCTGAGGTATGGATGAGCTAATAGGATTAATTAAAAACTAGATTTTCATCGGATCATTCAAGCTTAATTGGATTAATTTTCATTTAATCTTTTTAAACTCTATTTAGATTAGATTCGAAGTGATCAAATTCCAAATTGACTTATCAATTTAGTACTTGGGGTACAGGAATAAGGGCCATGAAAGCCAGCCTTGGCCTTCAACTATGTATGGAGGGAGTATAAGAGATACCCATGTATAATATATAGCTAGTTGTATGTTTTCGTATTGCCTGGTGATATAAATTTAGTCTTTCAATTATTTAAATTGAATTAATTATTTAATGATTTGATTTTATTATCGCAACCTCTTTTTTATTGTTATAGTTATTATTAGATATGTTGATTGTGTTGTTTTTAATGTCAAAAAAAATAATATGTTAAAAAAAATTCAAATCTCAAGTTATTGGTTCAGATGGTGATTTAAATAATACAAAAAAAAATAACATTAAATAAATTAAAAAAACAATGAAAAAGAGATAAAAATAATGGCACCTAAATCTATGTGGACCATCAAATAACTTAATTCTAACCTAATTGAAAGAAAATTACAAAAAAAAAAAAAAAAGTAAACTTTCAACACCAAAAAATCCAAGAAAACATTAGCTTAAAAAATGACGAAAAAATCAAGCAAACTCGGGCAAACCTTCTAAACCAAATATAATCTAAAAAACCTGCAATTTGTTAAATCATGGATCCAAATTCAATCAAGAAGCTTAAATGTTATCCAATTTAATTTTGAATGATGGAATCGTTGAAAAAATATTAATAAAAAAACTTGCAGAAGAAAATAAACAACAAAAAAATAGAGATAAAATATGACAAGAAAAAAACTAAGAATGATGAAATTTCAAAAAAAAAATGATCCCTAAAAAATTGCAATTAAAATAGTTAGGATCAAACTTGAAAGATTAAAAAATCATAAGGGGTAAAATTTCAAATCATTTATAAAACCGAATAGAATAAAACAAAAAAAAAGTAAAAAAAGCAGATAAAAAAATAAAAAAACATCAACATAGAAAAAAGAGGGCAAAAAACAACAGGGTAAACCTAGAAGACCTCTTAAACGTAGTTTAATCTCTAAAAATTGCATCCCGTTAAATCTTTGACTCAGAATTAATCAGGAAGCATAATTCTCAACTAATTTATTTTTGAATGATGAGATTAGTAAAAAAATATTAATAAAAAAACCTACAAAAACAACAACAAAAATACGAATAAAATTTGATAGGAAAAAACCCAATGAGGATGCAATTTAATGAAAAATTAAAAAAAAATCTTAAATAAAATAAATAACAATTAAAAGAATATGGACCATATTTTAAAAATCAAACAAAATCATACGGGATGAAATTAAAACACATTTATAAAAAACAAGTAAACATTGACAAACATCTTAAACCTAATCAAATCTTAAAAACCTTACAACTAATAAAACTATGATTCAAGTCAAAAAATTTATTATGAGCCAATTTAAAAATATTAATTTTAAAATCTTGTCAAAGTGAATTGTAAAACAAAACCAATTTAAAAATGATCCCAAATAAAAACATGTCAATGCCAAGAAATTAGCATTTAAAAGAACATTGATTAAATTTGATAGAAAAAAAAATCTAAGGAAGATGAAATCGTAAAACAAAATTAATTTGAAAAATAACTCAAAATAAAAAAATAGTAATAAAAAAAATAAGGATCGAATTTGAAAGATAAGAAAATACTTTTGTATTTTTTTTTTTGTTAATAATTATGTTTATTTATATTGTTATTATTGTATTTAAATAGTTATAGCAATAGATTTATAACTATATAAAAAAAGTGCTCGAACCAAAACTTATATAATTTTTGTAGCATTTTATTTTTTACAAACTAATTTTGATATTTCATTTTTTTAATGATTAGAATTAAATTTATAAATTTCCCATCCCAAAACTGTAACCAAAAGTTCATAAAGATTTTTAATATATATATATATTTAAATTTTTAATTATTCTCAGTATTTGAAATAAATATGATCGAATCACTTAGATTTCAAAATTTTGTTAAGAAAAAGAATTCAAATAAAATAATAAATATTCAAATAATATATAACTTAACTTATATATTATTATATTTTTTTATGGATTGATCAAGTTGAAAGACCTTTTCTTCTTCTTTTGTTAGGATTCTCGACTCCCTCCTCGAGCACAGTAACAGTAAGCACACCGTACTCCATAGAAGCCTTGATGACCGCATCTTGGCATTCTCAGGCAACCTAAACCTTCTGAAGAACTTGCCACTGCTACGTTCAACAAGATGCCATGTATTATTCTTGTCTTTCTTCTCCACGTTCCTCTCTCTCCGCTAATCTGAAACAAGCAGCACCTGTCATCTTCAATCTTGACCTTCACTTCCTCGTTTTTCAATAATTAATCTGCCTCGAAAAGGAACAGGGAGATGAACGATGAAGAGGAAGGAACAGGGAATGGATCCCAAATGTCTGCAAACTTTCTGGGGCAACCATCTTCATCTTTCTAGTAAATTCTCGAATCTTTCAGGGCTCGCGGCTTTCATTGAAAGATATCTGGGACTTGGTTTTCAACGAGTAGAATTTAGGAGTCCCATGTACCAGAGCCTCGAATGATGTGATGTGAGCTTTTAACAGAGTTTGTGTAAAAAGGATTGAACAGTTCCATTGATGCGCGCAGCTTGGAATTTTTATCATAGTTGCAATAATCACATTGGTGACTTCTGTCAATTCTCTTATTAAATTTGATATTTTTGGCATAAATTTTCGCATGCATGTTACAATCAACAGTGGTATATTTTACACGAGGCTGGGGCGGGGCTCCCTTAGGGATAGGGGGCCACGGGCTCGAAGTTTATTTTAGTCCCTCTAGTTGTACAGATTATTCGGTAATGTGCTTTAAAAATCACAAATTAATATGGTTATCTATTTTCTCATTTACGGTATATGGATGTTATAAATGTATAGCATTGTACACCAGGCGTAAATCATTGTAGATTATAATCGAGAATATGTGTTTTTGTCCTTAAAAAACTCATTGATCTTGCCTACTGGAGTAGATTTATTTTTTCACATGGTTCATTTGTTATTTTAGAGTTGTTGAGGGGTATTTATGTCTTTTTCTAATTTTTTGCTGAATAGATTTACTTTAATACATTTAAAAGAAAAAAAAAATTGCTAGGAGCATTTTTTATTTTTCACCTTTTCAAGGACAATGGAATGACTATGTTGTTTTTAAAGTTAAAATTCTCAAAGCATGTTTACAAGGCTAATTCATACTTTCATAATGTTCTTTTTTTTTAATAACTAATTGATCCTTGGGCAATGTTGTCTTTCGATACATAAAATAAAATCGAAAAGTTGGTGGTGTGTATGTAGCACGTGTTAGCCGCTCCGCTATCTTCGAAAAACACATGCAACTGATTTTAGTAATGAAAAAATTTATTTTGTTGTGTCTGTTGATGCATCTTGATCTTTTTTTTTCCTAAATACCTAGGTGGTGCTTATCTGGTGATTTGTCTGATTTGTTGCCGGTTCAGTTCTTCTTCTTTTTGTTTCTCTCTCCTCTATCTCAATTTGCACATTGCCCACGAGAAAATCACAGCAGCCCTTAATTTTTTTTCCTTAAGTTTTAATCTCTATTCTTTGAATTGCACTTGTTTTATTTGAAAAAATTACTTCAAATTAAATTATTTTTTTTAATTTCATCCTTCAATTTTCCATCTCCCAAATTTGTTTTTAATTATTTTTATTGTTATTTTTTTGGTTTGAGATGGTATATAATATTTATTTATTGCGATTCCATCCTCATTTTTCTTCTTCTTTCAAGTTTGATTCCCATTTTTTTTTTATTATCCTTTAAAATTAAATTGGTTAGAAATCAAATTTCTTGCTTGAGGTTGAATATGGATTTCATAGGTTATAATTTTGCAAGATAAACCCTGGTTTAGAGAATTTGTTCGGGCTTGCTTAATTTTTCATGTTATTAAATTATGATTTTTTTTATATTATTATATTAACTAAACTTATTAAACTCAGTCGACTCAATGACTCGAGTCCTGGATTTTTATTTTTTTTTAATTCTTTGGAAATGTTAGCGTTGTCTTAACTTTTTCTTCTTATATCTGAAAAGATTTGTTCAACTCACGGTGTTACACCAACCACTGATATTGATTTACTCGAATTAGTTTTTTTATCTTTTTTTAAAATTGAGATTTTTTTCAACCTTTAATATTTAGCTAATTATAATTGAACTTCTTATTTTGTTTTGCTATTGGTTCCATGGTTTTATCACAATCTCATACCATGTATCGAGGGTTTCACAAGATAACTATAATCGACTTTAGTCAATCCAATCTACCACCATTTCAGTATTTTTAATAAGAAAAATATATATTATTCAACGTGTCATCATTTAAATATTTTAAAAGTATTTGGGCTAATATAAATCAAATTTTTTACTTCCTAATATCTTTTTAATATTTTTTAGGTTGAAAAACAATTATTCAACCCGACAAAAAACTAGTGCGATGAGGATGCATGCAGCTCCTCGTCTACTCCTCTTTGTGAATGCTGTCTTCACCTCCAGCATTTTCTGGGAGATCATCTGGGATCCTGAATGGAACCAGGCCAAATCAAACACAAGAAAGACTTCTTGCTGGTAGCTATGTCCACCTTAATTTCTCGTTTATAAAGAAGTTTACTTCCCCATCTCATAGAGATAACTTGAGTTATGGGTTCGCTTGTTAGCCACTTTATTCTGCGACCATTTTATGCATGATATCAGTGCTAGCTGTGCCAATGATGAATATTTGTCGCTCCAGGCAGTCCATGGTGTTCCATATAAGGGGGAGGTTGTATGGCATATAGAAATCATCAAATTGAACAAGTAAAAACTGCAAGTATCTGATGTGAGGCGCAATGTCCTTATGATGACCGTAGCTTGTAAATGTTGTTGTCCTGGATATCCAGGGACTTGAGATTTTTGGTTGCTGGATCGTATAGATTTTCTATTACATAAAAGAGAATGGAGTTCCCTGGGTTCTAGGTTATATTTTTCCCTGTATTCTGCTCCCTGTATACTATTAGCAGCTGTACCATGATGGTAAAATCCTACGGGTACTTGAAGCAGCATATTGACTATATTTTAGGACCATCTTCTGGAGACTACGTACAAAATGCATGTATCATGTAGTGATTGAATAAGCTACATGATGCTTGGAAACTTCAATTGATGCAACAGTCGTAAAATATATACCGAAATCCACCATAGATGATACAGGAGAGAGCTTATCATCAAGCCGTTGCTTCTAAAACGTTGATTCAAGGAATGGGGCTTTCGCCGTTGAGATCATGAGTTGACATAAGGGTTACCAATTGCTTTTCCATCCTCTGAGTTTCCCGCGAGAAGTCGTGGTGTAACCGTTTAAGAAGTGATGAAATCAATGACTCACGTTTGCATTTTGATTTCAAAGATCAAGAAACTGCATGTGTCAGTTTAGTTCCTTCATGGCGTGCAAATTTCTCTCACACATCTTGCTGGGTGCGATTGAACAGTTACCACATGATAATTAGGAATGATTTTCTTATAATGACCACAAAGAAGGCTTTTACTCACCATGCCAAATTGTAAGCTTTGATGATACGCGATGTAGAATCTGCAGGGCTTGGGCTCCAATTGATGGTAAATCAGTCACCCGTAAAAGATTTGTAACCTAACCTACTAATGGCATCCATCGTCTTCTTTTGTGCCCAGAAAACCATTTAAGAAATTTCTGGAAAAAAAGGAAAGGAAGCTAGAAATAACAAGGCAGGATGGATACAGTAGATAGTAATAAGCCAAATTACACACTGTTTACCATTAAACACTTGCCAAGCATGCATCAAACAGACAATAAACAAGGACGACACCAGGATTTTCAGCTATCATTAACATGAGAAGACACACAATTCTTGACTGAAAAAGCTGTAGATAGATGCTAACCAAGAAAGCAGGCATCACATTCAACCGGAGATTTCAATAGCCTTAACATCATGTTTCTTTACTTCCTCCTTAGGCACAGTGACAGTAAGAAGCCCATTTTCCATAGATGGATTAATTTCCATCTAGTTTTTTAAAACTCTATTTAGATTAGGTCTGAACTGATCAAATCCCAAATTGACTTATCAATTTAATACTTGGGGTACAAGAATAATTAAGGGCCATGAATGATAGATAGCCTTGGCCTTCAACTCTTTGCAAACCTCTTGCATGAAGCGCTATGTATGTATATCGATGCGTCCTTTTTTGGTGTGATTTATTTTTTCCCTTTTGGAAGGAAAACATCTTCCTCCACGTATAAATAATTAGTAATTTAGGCGAACCTCTTGAATCTAAATCTGATCTAATTTAAAAAAATATGTAATTTGTTAAATCATGAATTTGAGTTCATTCAAGAAATTTAAATATCATTCTATTTAATTTTAAAAGATAAAATCATTGAAAAAATATTAATAAAAAAACTTGCAAGAAAAAAGAACAACAAAAAAAAATAGGGATAAAATCCAACAAGAAAAATCTAAGGAGGATGAATTTCGAAAGAAAAAAAATGATTCCAAACAAAAAAAAATTACAATGAAAAGAATTAAGACCAAACTTAAAATATTAACAAACTATTAGGGTGCAATTAAAAATAATTTGTAATATAATAGATTATTATAGATTAAAAAGTAGTAGGGGTGAAATAGAAAAAAATTATTGAGGGCTAACCGAATATAATAATAAAAAAAGGATAAAAAAATAAAATGATAAAATAAAAAATAAAAAACACCAATTTAGAAAAAGAAAATAAATCAAGATAAGTTTGCAACTCAAATCTTAAAAAGCTTGCAACTCATGAAAACTTGCATCTGGGTTCAGTTAAGAAATTTATTATGAGTTAATTTAAAAATATCAATTTTAAAAACTTGTCAAAGCGAAAAAATAATCAATCAAAAGAACATGGATTAAATTTAATAGGAAGAAATACAGAGGAGATGAAATCATAAGACAAAACCAATATGAAAAATGATCCCAAATAAAAACTTGTAAATGCCAAGAAATTAACAATCAAAAGAACATGAATTAAATTTGATAGGAAGAAAAAAAAGGCTAAAGAGGGTGAAATCACAAAACAAAATAAATTTAAAAAATGATTCAAAATGAAAAAATAACAATCAAAAGAATGATGATCAAGTTTGAAAGATAAAAAAATTTAAAAGGGGTGAAATTAAAAAGACACTAATTTTATAGATTATTCAAGGTAAAAAAATTATAATAAAAAGAAAATTGATCAAATATGAAGAACCAACAAATTAAAGGGTTGTTCTTGAATTTTAAAGGGCTTCTATAAAAATCTAAGTAGGGAGACAGAGAAGAGGGGGGGAAGAAATGATGGTACATGTGCCACCTCATCAAGTCGGAGAGAAATTTAAAAGGATTCATCCGGGTTTGTTTAGTTTTTCATGTTATTAAATTAAAATTATCTTTTTTATATTATTATATTAACCAAACTTATTAAACTCAATCAACTCAATGACTTGAGTTTTAGATTTATTTTTTTTTATTCTTTTAGAAATCTTAGCATTGTCATAATTTTTTTCTTCTTAAATCTAGAAAGATTTGTCTCAACCCACGATGTTGCACCAACCATTGATATAGATTTATATGAGTTAGTCTTTTTTAAAAAAAAATGAGATTTGTTTTTCATTTCTAACCTTTAATATTTGGCTAATTATAATTAGGCTTTCTATTTCATTTTGCTATGAGTTTCATGATTTTATCATAATTTTATATTCCATATTGCGGGTTTCACAGAATTATTATAGTTGACATGAGTCAATCCAATCTACCACCATTTTAATAATTTTAATGAAAAAAAGTATATAATGCAATATATCACTATTTAAGTATTTTAAAAGTACTTCAGCCAATATAAATCAAAATCTTGAATTCCTAATGTTTTTTTAGTGTTTTTTAAGTTGAAAGAAAATGATTCTATCCGTGGACCAAAAATCTAGTATCAGAGTACGTTTATCACTTTAATAAGGATTTTAAGATAAATATAATATATAAATATAATATAAAATAATATTTTATGTTTTATATTTATATATTAATATTTTGAAATGTTTTCTTGGTTTAGATTTATTAAAGTGGATTGTATGATATATATTGCTATAATAAATATTAATTTATTTGAAGATGTTATTCACCGATACACGCAAAAGTACAGAATTAACATAGCTTAATTTAACTTCTTCCAACGTTTTTTTTTAGAACAAAATGAAAAGCGACATAACACAATCTAACAAAAATGTGTAGAATGATTCTGTTCTACACAGAGCTTCATGTAACTCTTTCTTTCTCACACTCACACATCCTAACTTCTCAAGGTGGAGGGGGAGGGCTATCCAATATCCATGAATCCTGGAATTTATATGATTGAGTGTACATGCATGCGTCCCTTCACAGCAACTCATATTAGTTGATTCACACTGAGATTGAAAATCATTTCTTACCATTTAATGTATTCAAAAGAAATTAATAAAAAAAAAATTATGGGAGATGTGAGCTGATGAGGCTGTAGGTTTGTTTTATAAAAATTATCAATTCGAGTTTTATAAAATTCAGGATATTAAAATTTTATATTATTATTAATTTTAAGATTTGTGAAATTAGTTAAGTTATGTATAAGTTGAAATAAATATTTATATTAATAATAAAAAAATTTATATTATTGGATTACATCATGATTAAGAAACCTGTCCCCGCTTGCTGACGAGGGGGGGGGGGATTCTCGAATCTTGGCACTAAATCTTCCCCCGATGACGCCATTGTTACATCATCGTACTATGAAGGAAGTGGCGCCGAGAACACATGGCCACATACTTGCATTTATTTCTTCATAATAAGATATTTTTGCCTCGTGAGTCACCATTATGGAGGTGACTACAAATCTGGTGGATGTTCAAGTGGGCAGGCGGCGTTGTTTTTAGACTTATAGTGGAGGATACGAGGTCAACTGGGAATAACTGGACGAACAGGGTTGCTAAAGACTTGGAGAGTGCGTCACTAATCTCAGCAGTTGTGGACTTTGACGTCTATGATTAGGGTTGTCAGATTTGATGGCAATAATATGATCCATGTGTCAACGGTGATGGTGGTGAAGCCTGTAAATAGTGACAGTCGCAGGAGATGTCTAGGGCAGATGGAATGTTAACGGCGGGGTTTCCGGTCAACGATATTGGATGGTTAAGCAGCGGGATTTGATGGTCACCAAATCTTAAAAACAACCCCGAGATGTCTGGCCCCGAAAACACCAAGAATTCAACACTGTAAAGACAACTTTCTCATTTAGTGATGAACAAAGAACAATTTTCACAACGCCAACAACAATACAGGGGCGCCTTGAGAAGAAAAACGTAAAAAAATCAAAGAACATTGAGGTACGAGGACCGTTAACGATGACTTTTTTTTCTTTCTTTCTCAACAAACCCTTTTATATATATATATAAAGATATTGAAAGAATTCTACATTTACAATGGGGGGGCTGGCTATATGTATATATAAATAATATATATATTTATAGCAAGTTTACGCCATCCACGCTGGAGGATGAATATGAGGCAGCGAGGAGAGCTCCACCAATGCCTGATCCGTCTTCTGTAACCTGGAGACTGACATGTTGGGCCACATCTCCCAATATTTCATTCAGTGCTTCATGCAAGTACTCTCTGAAAATTGTATAACTTGTATATAAACCCCCTTCAATCGCCACAACTGTTCTTTTCATTTTAACATCACTTCTATTTCTTCCACCAGTGATGCCTCCACTCCCATCCCGTCCAATCTTCTTCAAGATTCCCACAATGCCAGCAGCTGCCAATCGAGCAGCCCTACACGTCACAACATCACATATCCTTACAACAAGCTTTCGGACTTTCAAAGGGACCTCTGAAATCTGAAATTGACAGGTGCATGGGAGAGAAAAAAAAGAACCAAATTAGTCAATCCATCGCAGCATTAAATTAATACAACAAGAAAGGGGGGGAAATGCGATCCATCTACCTCCAAAGTTTCTTTCAAGATCTTAGCAACTTCCTTCAGGTCAGGAGAGTCATCCTCATGCATTGCAGCCAATAAAGGTGTTCTGATTAACAAGCAATAGAAGAAAATGAGTGGGTTAGAAACTTCAAATGACAATAAGCATGCACAACATCAAGACAAGAGACAAACTTATACAACGATTAAATCATTTGTTCAGCTAAAGGAACTCCTAGTCCACACAAGATTTGTAACCTACTGCAAAATAAAGGGGATAGATAATCTGGAGGAAACAGGTCCAAATATATCTGACTCTAGCGAGATTCTGAGAATAACTCTTCGAACAATGTCACCGAGATACATTCCTGATATCATTTTCTCAAAACCCTGCAACAAATTGCAACAAACAAACAGTGAGCAGGTCCTCATAGTTATCAATAACAAAAACCTAAGCAACTGCTGTATACCTGATCATTTGGGTTAGGGCTTTCGGAATCCAAATCAATATCATAAGAAGTTCTTGGCAAATGAGATGACCAGAAATTTCCCCATTCCATGTTAACAGCCTAATTAAGTAAGATAACAGCATAATGCGAGGAGAAAGGTTAATAGCAGATCATTTTTCAAGCTAATCGCAGGAAAATGCTTGAACGAGACAAAAGAATGGTACCATGTATCCAGAAGTTGTAAGCAGACCTTGACACTTTATGATGGCATCTGCCCGTTCTAAATAACAGGCATTGGTACCTGTTCCAATTATCACAGCAGCAACAGTATCGGCATCATGATAACGTCCAAGTGCTAAGGTTCCCACAGTATCATTTACCTGTTCAAAACAAAATATATCAATGAAAGAAACTCCATGCAAGTGAGTGGTAGGGAAAATCTTCACAGGCGGTCTGCATGATGGTCAAGAACTTTTGTTCTGATCATAAATGAAATTACAGTTACTTAAGGGAAAAAAAAGGCATGCTTTTGACTGATAAAATATAATGCCAATTGAAATATGCCCAAATAGCATCCAATTTTTTATTTATCCTAATACCTTCAAATAGCAATAACTCCATAATTGAAATTTTATATTGGTTAAAGGAAATTAATTAGCAATGTTGCTTCTGTAGGAGAAGAAAGTGCTTACCAGCAATGCGACTCGCATATCTAAACCACTCCTGACCAATGCTGCTTCTAAGAGTTCGACCACCTCTTTTCCAACCTGCAATCATTTGTGCAATAAATCATTCAATAAAAATAGGAAAACTAAAGAAAACTTCACTTAGAATAGTCACTTGATTAAAATGTATAAGAACTTCCAGATTGACTAATAGAAGCATTTCACTTGCATTTAAACATATTTACAAGGAGCAATCTCATTATCAGGCCAGTTATGTTTTTAAGATTTTTCCTCATCCTAAAATCACATGCAATGAAAACACACAACCAGGGCACTCCAATTCTTCACTTGCTGCCCCTTAAGAACATCACGAAACATGTACAGACATATTGAGAAGAGCAAAAAGGAGCGGAAATACCAAATATTTGCCTCACCAGCAAGACATGCAACTAACAATTATGCAGTCAACATTTACAAAGTTTTCTTGGTAGAGATCATCTAGCTTACCATGTCTTCAATTGAAAATCCTTTTGTCCATTTGATGAGGATCCCTGAACGAAGTGATGACTGTTTCACTGGAAAAGAAAATGTAAACCCAAGCTCCCTTGTTCTAACTTGAGAAGGCTCAGAACCACTTTCTTCTTTTTCAACAAATTGCTTTAAGGTTGAAGCAATAAAATCAAAGAGATCCTGTAGCCAAAAATGCACGTTAACTGCCACATCTATCAGCAGATGATCTTTAATCAAACATGCCCTAAGATAGCAAGAGTATTTGCAGTGCAAATTCAGTCACCTCACTTGTGCTTGTCATCAAGTGCTGGGGAATGGGTTGTCGCTCCACATCTTGAGACAAGATTGAAGATCTTCTACCTCCTAGCTGAATCCGCAAGACCCTAAAATTAGTACCCCCAAGATCTAGAGCATAATAAGTTCCTATCTCACTCCTGACAACAACAACAAAAATCAATTTACCAAGGCAACCTAAGCAAACAATACAAATATAGACCACATAATTGAAAGTAGATACAACTCCAATAACTGATCATTAAAAAAAGAGCAATTTAAAAACACAAACAGAAGCACAGTCCATTATTCGTCCCCAAGCAAGTTAGTAATTATACATTTACGTTATGAATACCATGCATGCCAGTTGTGAAATTAATTGGCTGTCCATATTTGTCTCATTTATCGCTGCAAATGTCATGAATGGACAAGAAAGTGTCTTTTTTCTTCACTTCAGAAACTTTAAATTGATGTGCACAGCATGCATGGGCCAAGGATCAAAACCAACTGTGGCTAAAAAGGGCAAAATTATGCAGGTTAACAGTGACAATGGTCACATCTGGTGTAACTTGATCCTGAATCTTCTAGCTAATATAAGATTCAAAGACCAGTACCAAAAACAGGCTAAACACTATCAACAACTATAAACATACACTCTCCATTCCAAGATCTAATTTCAGCCATTGCAAGTTTTCAACAGTCAGCCCTCCTCAAAAAGAAAAGGGGGCTTGCACCACATGTACAGCCTGCCAGTTTCAGCAATGGATACCATGAACTCATTACGAAAACATGAAATACGCAACTACCATGTTTCTAACCAAATCAGCGCTTCAACAGAAAAATCACAGTTATGTATTTGCCCCAACGGACTTTTAAAACCTTTGGTAAATTATGAAAATTCTGTTCATTGAATACAATGCAGATTCTGTCACTGGTTCTTTGAGCAACCAATCCGGTCCACTTGGGAAAGAAGACTAAATGAAAAACAACAGATTCCAATTGAGGAACTTAAACACGTAGAATTTCTCAAACAGTTCTATAAGATTTTAAATCAGAATAGAAGGGAATAGAAGGAGAACATTTAGATTCCATAAACTTAAGTGTAAAGATTTGTTTGAGACAAAAATATTCCCAAATCAAGTAGTGAAAAAGTTGATTCATTACAAATATGATATGTCAAAACAACAGATACGAGGACATGAATATATAATTCAAAAGCACAGGCGTTTACAAATAAACCCAATTCCAAAACCACTGTACCAGAATCATCTAACCGGGTGAACCCACCAAACATTTTAAAAACAAACTTATACAACACTAAGGAAAAAATAGCAAATAGACCGAACATCACATCAAAAAAAAAAAAAAACTGCAACAACCAAACACTTTTAACAGTGACAAATTTGGCAGAAAGCGTGAAGAAACACAGGAAACAGAAACAACACAGAGAAAGACAGTCCAAGTTGCAAGAAAACAAGGAAAAAATGTTCGAAAACCATTTCAAAGCAGCAATGGGAAACAATTGTCCTGACGATATCAAATTTCAATGGAAGATAAAAATAGCTAAGAGTACAAAAAGCTTGAACATCCCAGAAAAAGATCGCAAAAATCGTCACGAAAAGACCAAAATACCAAACAACCTCGAAAATGAAATTGGCAGAACCAAACTAGCAAAAAATCAGAAAAAAAATCAATCACAGCCTATCAAATCCAAGACAACTAGGCAAACAAATATCAGCAAAAGAAACTAAAGTGACAGGTGCCATTCAACCAATCATTCACCTTTTGATTCCTAAACCAACCAGCAATCAACCAGTCAATCAAGTACGAACAGAATACACGCACAGGCGCACTTAGTAGCTCTCACAAGTCGAAACCAGTAACAAAAACAACAAGGGAGAGATAGTTAGATTATTACCCAGTAGGCAAATGGTCAACAAAAGTGAGTAACATTTTGAGCTTAGAGCCACCTTCAGAAGCCAAACCAGCATGCATCTCCACAGCCATAGCATCCACTACTTGCCTTAACCTCCCAACTGGTGTCTCACATGCTTCTTCTAGCTCTTTCAACACTCTCACCACTCTCTTCCACTTCCTCCTACTCCCTATCCTCCTCCCCACAACCACTCCTGCCACCGCACACGCCGCCACTGCCACCCCAACCGCCACCCCCACCGCCACCTTCCCCATCACCCACCTTTTTATCTAACTATTCCACCTACCTCCTTATTACTATATCCTCACCAATCCAAGAGAGCAGTAAACCGACGCCGTTTCATTGTGAAACATCGAAACTTTGCTGCTGTGTATATGAACTATCTGAATGAAACCCGGGTAGGAAAAGGTTGGGTACTTGATGAGGATTCAGCGGCGGGGGACAATCGCCGGTGAAAGCTCTTTGAAGGTGAACTGCTCGAGAAAAGGGCTTAAAAAAGATTGTTTTTTCTTTTCTTAATTGAATTTTACAGGGAAGAGTTAGGAGGAGTTGTTTTTGAGGGGGTGAGGAGAAAGGGAGAGGGGGATGGGTTTTTTTTTTTTTTTTAACAAAAGAAGCGGTACTTATATGTGAACTAAAATGACAGATTTGCCACTGTTAGTGGTATAGAATGACTTCTTTGTGTAGCGTATCTTTTTGGAGATTTTATTACCGTTTACGAGAAGATTTTTGAGGTTAATGAGAATTTTGACTCGTGGGCTTTCCTGCTTTTTGGTGGGGGTGGCGCTGTAATTGCCGTCGGTGTTGATTGCCTTTGACTCGCTTGATTAAGACCTTTCCAGTGTGGAGATAAGCCACGTAGGGTGGCAAGGAAATGCCCTTTGCAATCGACGATTGTGTGACGTGTAAACTTGCTTATCATTGTCCGGTGAGAAAAAAATAGTGTCGGAATTCATAGATCATTATTTCTTCTTTTTAATCTTGTTGTGTCATTTGCGAATGGATTTGGCTCTTCCACCGACCACTTAGCTTTAATGCATGCATGTTTTTCCCATCGGAATTCGTGTTCATGTATGATCGATGCTCAAACAGAAAACAGGGCGTTATGGGAAGCTATTCCTCAAGAAACAGGGAAGGGGGCAAGGCCGTTTTAGTAATCCTCTACTAAATATCCGAATGGCAAGTTCCAAGACACCAACCAGCATCCTCCGTCGCCATGTATGATGAACGAACCTCCGGGATAAAACAGGAAGGAGAGGGCAGGATGGGCAATAAAAGAAATGCTGCAGGTGGGTTCGGGAGAGAGAGAGGGCCTTTTGCTTTGGTTTTTTACCCTGTTGTCTGTTTGTATGCATGCATAAAAGGGTGTGGTGCCGGGATTGCCATATTTTCGAGGCAGGATTCTTAAAGCGAAGAGAATTAAAAAGAGATTCAACGGCGACGGTAGCTGCGTATCTCCCCCTCGTACCTGCCAGCTGTGTCCCGCTAATTCCAGCTGTTCTCGCTGCACAACTAAAAGCCACCACCCGGATCCGTGAGCGTGCCCCCACCCATTTTGTTTCTGAATAATCATTTAATAATTAAGGAAAAAAAAAAAAACCATCACTACTGTACCAGTAGGAGTGTCTGTGACTCTGTGTTGTGTATTATTATTAATATTCACGAAAGAGAGTCACGAACTCGCGTTCTTCCAGGTTGCAAGTTGAAAGATCGGCCTGTCTTGTTTTGCTCAAGATTTAAGCTTTTAATAATAAAAGCAGATTATTTACCTTGACTCTTGACCATGTTGCCTTTTGTTTTTTTCTTTCCAGAACAGCCATGGGTTTGAACAAAACAATATGCTGCGTACTGCGATTTCTTCGACATGGTTAGTTAAAGATTAAATAGTCAATAATGGCACTTTCCATGTTTCTTGAATTTTAAATTGCTAATGTTCTTGGGAAAAAAAACTAATCTGTTTTTTTAAAAGAATTCAGTACTGTTGATAGGTAGATTTGTTTATCATTTTATATTTCTGTAAATTATTATTCTTAAATTCAGTACAGTTACCCTTTATCTTTCAGGTTTTTTTTAAAATAATAATTTGTTATTACAACACTGTGATGGCAGGTAAATGTGTTTGTTTGCTGGGAAAATAAGTACAACCGGATGCTTGTTAAGATCAGGTTCTATTATCTCTTTTACATGGTTATTTTTTCTTCAATTTGGAGGCCTGTTTTCCTGAAATTTGACGGAAATTGCAATGTGGTGTAAATCGGATGAGAGCATCAAATTTCAAGAACGCAACAACCCTTCTAATCAGCTAGCAATTAAGCAACATCCCTTGTTAATATATAATTTTTTAAATGTTATCTAATTAAAATAATATTTTTTATGATTTTTTTTTAATATTTTGTATTAAAACATTGAAACATCAACAAAACATATAAAAATATCAAATTGATGATTTTTTATATAAAAAACAAATTAACTTATATAAATTAAACGCAACATAATATTAATTGAAATAATTAATTCAATTTATTTTTATTTTCAAGTATATCAAATCAATTATAATTAATGATATTTTACACTAATTTATCATTAATTCAACAAACTCTAAATTTAATCTAAACAATTATTTCATTTCAACCAAACGAAACACAAATTTATAGCAATGTAATATATATGTTTAATTTGCTTGTAGTACCAAAAAAAGGATTGGGCATCTGTTGGCAATGGTGACAACAACAACAATAGCAATAACTGTAGATTTTTATCAGAAAAACATGCAAGGATTGTTTAATTCAACAAACCATAAATTTAACCTAAACAATTATTTTATTTCAACCAAACCGAACACAAATTCATAGCAATATAGTATATATGTTTACTTTGTTTGTAGTACCAGAAAAAGAATCATGCATTTGCTGGACAATTATAGATTTTAAACAGAAAATATCTAAGAATGTTTAGAGACTGGTATTTATTTGATTTTTTAGTGTTTAGAGGGGGAAACATGTGTTTGGTGGGATATTTATCTAAGAGCATGGTTGCGGTTGTTTTTCAAAGTATTTTTAATACTAAAATGTATTAAATTAATACTTTTTTATAAATATTTTTAAAAATAAAAATACAGCTGCATTTCAAAACAAAAAAGATATGATATGAGAGTGTTGGTTTACAAAGAAAAAAGAAATTGTTTATGTGCTATGTGTTTTTTGATGTGAAAATGAGTTTGAATTTTATAATATGTCTTGTTTTCTAAGTATGATATTTAATAAAAATCACACTTTAAAGTGTGACAACATAAATTCTATTAAAATTATTTTAAATTGTGTTATTTTATAAAAAAAATTTAATTTGTTGTGATAATATTTTTTAAAAAAAAATCTTTTTTTTATCACAGTACTGCAGGGACTTTTGACCGTACAATGCTAATGAAAGAGTTGACTTGGAAAACAGCTGGCATTTCCATCTGATTTTGAGCACGTGAGATTTGTTAAACTGTACCACTTATCAAATGTCAGCTCTGCAGTGAGCCAGGGCCCACAAGAAGCCTGACGTTAGATTACTAATTACTACTTACAACCTATAATCAGTGGTAATTGCTTAATTAATTGCCACGGTGTCATCGATATTCATGGCACATTTATAATTCTATACACTTCAGTTCAGTTAGAAAAAATTATAATAAAATATCCTAAATAATATTTTACTGTTCATTATAAGGTAAGAAGCAGAGTTATGCCTTATTATTTTTAAAGTATTTATTGATTATAAATATATTAAAAAAAAATTATTTTTTTAAATTTATTTTTAATATCAATATATCAAAATAATTTAAAAATACTTAATAATTTAAAAAATAAAAAAAATTAATATTTTAAAAAGCACAATCATGATGCAATAACAAACAGGTTGTAAGAATATATTTGAGAATGTGGTAAATATTTTTTATTTGAAAATATATTAAAATATTTAAAAAAAAAATTGGCATTAAAACGATAAAAAAATTTATAAAAATATTAATTTTAAATCTTTTTAAATAACATTCAAATTTTTTTAAAAAAACACGATTATATCTCAATACCAAACAATGTTTTAATCATTTATAGTTATATGGTTTTGATTTAAAAAATTTCAATATCTATCCCGAAACACTATGAAATCTTTAGATTAAAACAAATAAATTATTCATTTTTAAGTTAAAAAGTCTCAATTATTAGTTAACCACTAAAACAGCATATTGCAATTGTTTTATAACATGATTTAAATCATTAGCATCAACTTGCTATGGCTGTTGTACCTGTTATATTACATTCATATATTAATTCCAAATGTATTATTCCATAACGATAAAACAAAACTATGCTCTAATGCTGACATCAATCATATAATTAAGCATATACTATAAGATATCTCTATGCCACAATCCCCCCCCCCTCACCCACTCTCTCTCTAGCTTTGAACCTATGATTTGAATGGTAGTTGTGTAATAAATACATGAGGTTAGAAAATGCATGTTGTGTTAAATGAGAATATTTGAAAATAAAAAAATAGATAAAAATTAATTATTTTTATATTTTAAATTATTTTGATATATTAATCTTAAAAATAATTTTTAAAAAATAAAAAAAATATATTATTTTAATGCATTTCAGTATAGAAAACAACCACAATCATATTTTTAAATAAACATAAAATGACCTTCTACATAAAGATTATAATTTTGTAATGAAATCTTAGTTTCATGTTACATTATATTCAGTTTTATAATGTGATAGAATGTTCTGCAAGGATGATAACTGCAAAGTTCATCGCAAAACGATAATGCCCATCGGCTAATTTTATTTATATATATAAAGACATTATTTAATTTGAATATAGTTTTAGGTATTTGAATTTTATACGTACACTTTATGCTTGATCGCTGTATAAAGACAACCGGCGACCACCGTATCGCAACCAAAATCTAAAACCAGGCCAAGAGACCACGACCTAACTGGAGGTAATGCCATGTATTTTAACATCTGGGATCATTCACCTTTCTTGATCATAAGTTTGACCAATGAGAACTTGGCAATGTTGCTGCAGGAAACCAAACCTGAATCTGCCAAAAACACAGCATCGATCCCACCATTCAAATTTGAGTGTGTTCATGGCATGTCCGTTCTTTGTCATCGCTTTTATAGCGTGCTCATGGGCCGGATATCTTTTAGGAGGACATGCTTTTTGAATACCTTTGCCATTTCTTTATCATGCGGATCGAGGGAGGGATGCCCTAGCAGGCAAGAAGATGGTATATTTTTATTTGTTAATTTCTATAGTGTTATGGGGTTGCAGCATTGCTCTCCTCCACATTTAATCCACATGTTTGTGTTTTTTGTCAATTAGTGCGTATTTTTTGTTATGAATCATGAAGAAAGATGGAAAGAAGCATTTTATATATCAAAGAAAAAAGAAAGCACCTTTATGTGTCAAGTGGGCTTATTATAAAAGCATGCCATGTCATTAGACGAGGAAAAAGAAAAAATGTGTGGGAAACATCCATCTAGCTCTTTGAATCGAATAATTATATTAGTGTATTTCAAGAGTTCATTACAAAATTAATCGAAAACCGTGTTGAAAAAGCTAGGTTTTGTTATAAACCTAGTGTTTGTTTCTATTGCTGGAAATTATAATTTTTATTCTCTTTTATTTTTTTTATTTTCATGATTTAATTTTCTCTCTTGTCGCCTATCAATTTATCATGTTTCATGAGGTTTTTTACATAATTCTTTAAAGATGCGTTAAAATAACTTTGTTTGGTCATAGAATCCACCTAAATTAATGTTAATTTTTTTATTATAATTTTACTTAACTGGTAACTTGATTTTTTTTTTTATTATTAACGTGGGTGTCTGGGCTAACTTACACGTACCTCAACTAATTTTACAGGCCCTAAAGTTAACGAATATATAAACCTTTAGTGGCTCGAAGGTTTATGAGATTCAAACTGATAACCTCTAAAAAATAAACTTAGAATCTAACCAGTTAAGATATACTATTTATAGTTGGTATCTCAATCTTAATTTACTACATTAGAGTGTTTAACTTTAAATAACATATTATAATTAGGAGCTTACTACTGAATGTTCTAAAGTAGTGTTTAAATACTTTCACATAATAAGAAATCATTTGGTTAAATTTTCTACATCTTAATTTAATGTTTATAGGATGAGATATTGCGTATTATTTAGCCCAATTCATTAATTAAAAATGATCTTGCTTATGGTTACTGTTGTTCTTGATCATGCTACAAAAACATATACCTCCAGTATTTTCTTTCTTGCATCTGTCATCATTCGTTGGGACAAGAAGACATCCAAGTCTCCACGTTTTTGTATATCTGGACAATTAAGGCATCGAAGAAAACTCCCGCCCCCTAAAACCTAAGAAGATTAAAATACTAATATAATAAAAACCTGCCTCAGGAATCATCATTTCATTAACAGGTCGAGTTGACCATGGCTGTGACAAACACTGCAAAATCAATGATCATAATCTAGCCAGGTCATAATCATGACTAGCAGCAGAGAACGAAAGTGAAGGTTTGATGATTTTGTAACACACTGGGGGCAATATGGAGAACTTGTATTAATTTACGGGTATAAATAATTATTTTAATTTTAAATTTTAAATTATTAGATGAGTTCATATTAAAAAAATTCATTTAAATTTAATAGCTTAAATTATTAAATAAAATTTAAAAATAAAATTTATATTATTCTCTAATACATCATCTATTTTACTCGTATCAAAAAATCATCTCAACTTAATAGCTTAAATTGTTATGTAAGGTTTGAAGATATGATTTATATTATTCTCTAATACACCACCTCAAGTGAAAATCTTTTGGACTTAAAATTTGCACAAGCTCATATACCTTGTGTTTAATTTTTATTAAATAAATAGGATGATGAGATTTGAACTCGTGACCATTTGATTATCAAGGCTTTAATATAATATCAAAAAACAATCTCAAATTAATAGCTTAAGTTGTTGAGTGAGGTTTCAAAATATGATTTATATTATTCTCTAACACGCATCTCAATTAATTTCTCAAGATCTTGTAGTTAATAATCATATAAGTCTTTAATGACTTTAAATTTTATAACTCTTAAATAAATAATTTTTAAATAATAAATTTAAAATCTAACTAGTTAAATATTACTTTTATTTCCAATGACTCTTCCGATACCAAAAGAACATGCCTATTTGGGTTTGGACTTTGGAGGGGTGCTTTTGCCCGGAAATAATGAGTTCGTGACAAATGCGAGTTCGTGGAGAATTAAGTCCCATAGGTAGATCCAATCACTGATCTGAACTTGCAAGTGTCCACGCATTAAAGCAGGATCTTTGTGTCGTTTTTATCTTTTTGTAAAGAATTGAAACCTACCACTCAACGAGTGCAACTTGAACAGATGATCAATCAATTTCCTAATTGGCGAGGGAAAATAACTTGACATTATTAGCTTTTTGACAACATCTAAGATCTCCTGATTCTTCTCAAGTGTAACCCAAGTACACAGTTATTAGATCCGCGTCGTCGGTTCTGGATAGTAAATTAATCGAGTTTATCATTTTTCATTTAAGATTATATTATTTAAAAGAATTATTTTTATAAAATTTAATTAAATTGGTTTTAATTACATCAACAGCATCGTGTTTTACCGATTTTGTTGGGTTGATTAAATCAAACAACTCAATTTCAAGTTATATTTTTTCAAATTCATCATGGATAGAAGACCGGGTTTAATAAATTATACTACCTATTTTATGCAATTTTTTAAAAAAATCATTTTCACCGTACATGATTAAACTAATTGGATGCCAAACAAACTATAGAATAAAATAAGAGAAACAGTTCTGGATTCTTGACATCACAATACACCCTTTCCTAAAGGAAAGAACATGCGCACTTAACATGCTCATTTGAATCAATTTTCTCATGATATAATTAATTAGCTTATTCCGTACGATTAATTACATCGAGAGATGAGAGGTTGGATAACGTAGCATAAAGTGGCTATGATAAAAACCAAAAGGGCATACTTATTTTTTCTATATATAAAAAAAACAATTTCATTAATTAACAATAAAAATAATTCCTGGAGATATATATTAAGAATCATAAGTTTACTGAACAATAATATATTTCCTGTGATGCATTAAAATTAAAAATAATTTTAATATATATATTTTTAAGAAAAATATAAGAAAACCAAAACACACGCCGAGTGATTGACGATCAAGCAGCTGGTTATTATGTAGGAGTCAACAACTCGTATGATTCACGGACACAAATAGGAAAAGCCTTGACTTATTAGTTTGAACACCCCGCCGGCCTCCCTCTGTTTCTAGAATGGACGAGAGAAAGATTTCAGCAATCTGCCGACCAAAAAGTAGACATGATTCAATAGCCTGGTGTCTCTGGAGATATCAGTGTCCGAGGGGTTTCCTTTCCGGTCGGTGGCTTCCCACAGTGAAGTGATCTCCCTCCCCTGAACCTGATCATATATAATGGAAGGAGGGTGGCAGTCGCTGTCAGGCCGTCTGCGCTGTTGTGTTCTAACCAAAAACAAGTCCAAATGAAAGAGAACCCCCCAACTTGAGGTTGATTCTATTCCACTCGTGACTTTAATTTGATTGTGACCACTTCTACATCGTTTTTTTGGATTTTGCACTCACCCAATAATCGCTTCTCTACCTTTAATTTTGCTCCTTTCCTTTCTTCTCTCAGGTACAAACCATTGACGACGCTTTACACACTTCCACCATACAAGGCTTGCATTTTCCCGGTGAACAAAAAGGAGTTCATATCCGGCCAAAGTTACATGATGATTGCTAAAATACAATATGCTTATAAATTAACTTTAATGTGTTGGATAATATGTTGATGTTTTAGTTTAAGTAATTTGATTTATTTTGTTAATTAATATAACTTATAACTTGACATGAAAAGTTTAGGAGGTGGTAATCAATACCAGGTGATGTTTGATAAGTTAAGATAATTAATAGATGTTATGAGAACAAGCGGTGTTTGGTAAATTAGGTAATTAATAACTTATACTTATAAAAGATTTTCTTTGATGGATGTAGGGATTTTCTGATAGTAAAGTTAATAACTTTGTAAATAAAAAAAATATAATGATATTTTAGAGACATGAATTCTAAAAATATATATATTAAAAATATTAAGATTGAAGATATTGTAATATTTTAAAAACATAAATTCTATATTTTTTTTTTTGGATTTTGCACGCACCCAATAATCGCTTCTTTACCTTTAATTTTGCTCCTTTCCTTTCTTCTCCCAGGTACAAATCATTGACGACGCTTTACACTCTTCCACCATACAAGGCTTGCATTTTTTTTTGGTGAGCAAAAAGAAGTTCAAATCCAGCCAAAGTTTTCACGTATGTTATATATTAACACACCCAAGCTTTCTTTCTTGGTGAACATACATGATATCTATTTGATGCACGCCCTCTTTTTCTTGGTCAAAACTAATGGTATGGCTCTGCGGGCAAATATTTCAACTTTCAAGTGATCAAAGCAATTGGTTAGAGCAACTTTTGTTGGGATGTTGCCATGGGCAACATGATTTGTTGCCTATTCTGGGAGAAGATTGTCATTGTTAAAAAGTTATAATAATACTTGCACCAATTATTGAAAAAATAATGTAATTTATATGCAGCCACCATCATTAAAAATAAATTGGAGTTGATATTACAATTCTTGTCTATAAATAAATACCAAGAAAAAAAATAAAATAAAAAAAGGATATAAAGTCAAAGATATGAAGAATATAAAAGAGAGTGGGCTGTTAAAAATAGCAAGCAGTGGTTGTCATTACAATACTCTTAAAAAACTAGAAAATGAGTGATGAGAATAAAGTAAATGAATAATTCTTCCTCTTTTATTATTATAAAATTTTGATAACTTTCTATATAAAAATAACTTTTTCAATGAATATAAGTAATTTATCAAAACATATTAAATATTATATCGATATATTTAATTTTCAATAAATAATTATTAAAATATCACCAGCTGAATTTTCCAACAACTTTCACGTCTAGGAGGCAGATTGATTAAAGGTACTAGGACGTAAGAACAGTTCCAAGGCATCAATAATTTGAGTAGAGTTGGCCCAGCAAGACATCAATAAAGCAATGGCAAATATCTCTCAGTGATTTACCTCGACGTTAGCATGAAACGTCACTGCATCAATCAGCTTCTGTGTGTCATTCATTAAATTACACAAACAAACTGAAATATCTAACTTTGCAAGTTTCAAATACGATCACATGCCTTGCCCTTAAGATAATCTCCACACACCGAACGCTTTTTGCCCGGTCAAAGCCCGATACAATAATCAAGGTTTTCCCCTTTCCCTTGTATTTTCTTCTCTTCTTTTCACCGGAAAGAAACAAGTTTAATTAGACCGACGGCCCTTTTAACATTTAATAATAAGGTGCTCCACTTCCTACCTTAATTGGATGTCGAAGACTTTAGTCATTTAAAAATATTCAATATTTAAGTGTCTGTTTATTAATATAATAACTTTAGTTTTATTTTTATTTTTATTTTTATTAAAATATAAACCTGACCTATTAAATTTTTTCTAGATTTGAGCGGGTTGAATATATTATATTGAACTAATTTTTATGTGAATATTACAAATATTCACAAGGTTAATATTTTTTATTTTTTATTTTTTAATGATCTTAAAAAATATTATATTACAATTGTTAAAACTAGATAAAAACTCTAAAATACATATATTATAAACAACATAAAAACTATTATGATTTCCATATAAAAACAAAACAAAAAAAATTGCAATATGATAAAAAAGTAAGCTGGCAGAAAAAAATTATAAAATACTTTTAAGTTTGTAATTTAAATTACATCAAAACTAAATTGTATTAATTGATCGAATAAAAAATACAAATTAAAAGATAATAAATTAACAACGCAAGCTAAATATGCATTTTTCTTTTTTAATATTATTTTTTTCTCAATTTCTTTGTTAACTTGTGAAGTATTATTTGGAATGTTTTAAGGAATTTGAGATTCATATTTCTTCTAAGTTTTAGATCAGAACCGTACCCTCTTATTTACACCAAATTACCACCAATGTATGAATTGTTTTATCCATTAAATAATATAAGAAATTATAACATAATTAAACTATATTTGGTACTAATTTCCATTGCCTATCACTTTTGCTTTATAACTCTTCAAGAGCATGTATAAATTATATTTTCCTCGACACTATATAATTACCCATACTCGAAGGATAATTTTCAACAGACCCACCTGGCTACCAGGAGATAACTTGCACGCGCGGACCATTTTTAGAAAATTAATTATTTTTTTATCCTCAGTAAATTTGTAGAAAGTAGTATTTATTATAAAATTTACTCTCTCTCTCTCTCTCTCTGTGTTTCTTTCTTCTTGTTTTTTTTTTTTTTTTTAATATCTAATTTGGCGTGAAATTGAGAAAATGTCTTCCCAGCTAGAAGACGAGAACCAAAGCCGCTGGGAGAAGCCAAAAGTCACTGTTGTTTCCGAAGCATCTTACCATAGGCAGCTGTGCGTACGATCGCAGTCCCAGCTAAGAAGTCGCTGTCTAAGACTCTACGCACGTTGCTAAAATAACAGTACTTGTCGGTGTAAGCTGTCCAGCTAGAAGGGACCACCCAGAGAAGGAGACACAGCACGTGGCATCATCCCCATATAGACAGCTCATCATGTATGATTGAGGGACCACCTCCTCCTGGATTCCCATTATGCCCTCCCGAACCCCGTGCACTTCCACTCGTATTGCCGCGTGCCATATCGGATTGGAAATCAAATGGTCACGTGACAGGCCCACTCCACCAAACGTGACTTTCATTTTTCATTGCTAGCCCTCAATAAATTTGTTCCCGCTCCTCCCCTTTCCGTACAAGATGGGTCAGTGTATATTGTGGAGATAGATTGAACACGTGTATCGTAGAAAATATTAATTTTTATTCATATTCATACATTGTAATGAGTAATGACTACACATTTAACACGTACATCCACGATTCAATTGTTTTATTATAGTTTTTTTTTAAAAAAAAAATACTGTTGAAAAAATATTTTTTATTTTAATTTAATATTTTTTAATATTTTCATTTAATATGATAATATTAAAAATAATTTTTAAAAAATAAAAAAATATATTTTAATACATTTTCAAACAAAAAATACTTTGAAAAATAATTATTAACATATTTCTAAACACCTTATAGAATGTGTTTTTTGGCTATCAAAAATTATTTTTATTTTTTTATATTTTTGAGTTATTTAGATATGCTTATATGAAAAATTAAAAAACATATTTTATTATAAAACTAAATAAAAAACATTTTAAAAAATAACATAATACTAAACACCATACCATAATAATAGTAAGTGATTTTTAATTAAAATTGAAGGACACGATTGCTTGAGTAATAAGAACCAAGCTAAACTCATCAAAATTAACTGAGTTGAACGTGTTTGGACATACGAGAAATTGAAGCTTTCAACATGCTGCTCGTACGTTTCCATGTTCTTGAAGCACCTTACCTTTCCCATCAGAACATGCTTTGACCTGGTGAATCAAACAGCAGCAAGCTCGAAGATTTGTTCTCTTGAAAAAAAAAACAGTCTAGAAACCATGTTCGAAGCTTCCTAATCAAAGATGATTTTGTGGATTTATCCTTGAAATGGTTATTTTCCATGCATATGATTGAAGTTCGAGCTTGGACGCTTCACTTTATATTCTTGTATGCAAGTGGATTTAAAGAGAAGTTGAGCTTATTTAATGGGCCAGATAAAGCCCAATATATCATGACAAAGACCCATGGATTACCTGCCACAATTTTCTCCAACCTGCTGTATCCATGGGTATTGCATATTTATTGGACCGGATCAATGAAAATTTTGTTCCTTGATTATGCTTCCTCATCCTCTGACGCCTCGCGTTTTCTTCTAATAGGCGGAGTTGCTCTCGATCTTCTTTCCTGCCAAGCTTTTCACTTCTTTTCTCTTCCTTCGTTATGTCTCCAAAGCTTGCCTCCATTTTTATATCTCTATCGTCACGACCAGCAAACCTTTTGGTGTTGAACATTTTTCTGATTATGAGAAGAGCCTTTTCACCTTCACAATCATCTTCTTCATCTGAAAGTCTTCTTTTCTTGGGACGATGATCTTGCAAGTTAGAGACAGGCGATGAAATATTGTCGCGTACTCGCTTGTTTGTCATCTCATGTGGCTTCACTGGCTGTTTGGGATTCAATGTTGCATCGTCGGGTCTTTGTGGTCCCTTGCTATCGTTGCTACCCGCGAACTGCTTTGTTGGATGAACTGCTTTGAGGATAGGTTTTCTTTTATCGGTACATTGATATTGCAAGGACATACATGATGGGATTTTCTCCATTACCCGCTCGTTTGTGAGAGGCTTCAATGAACATGCCAAGGCTGGCTGTTTCGGCTTCAATTTAGGGTCATTGAATTTTCTTAATCCCTTCACATCTGCGAAGTGCTTTGTTGAAGGCACTGATGCTTGTGAAGGAGTGGCACTATAAACTGGTGGCTTTAGATTATTGTCGTCAGAGAACAGGAAAGAGTAGTCTCTTATCTGTTGAAGCCTTTGGACTTTGGTCCGATTATCCATTGCAGAAAGAAGGATATCGGCACTTACTGCTCTATGTTGTGGAATCTGGGTTTGTAGCTTGCTTTTGCTTTCTTGAATAACTCTTGGAGCGATACTCGATCGAGAAGGGCCAAAGAATTTTCCGTAAGTTTTAGTTTTATGATGATCAGAATTAGAAAGCTCCAAGAGATGATGAGAACAGTTTCGTTTTCGGATTTGTTCTTTAAGCAGCTTTCTTGTTTCAAGAAACTCCAGCTCCTCCTTGGTGACGGCCATTATTGGGCCTTTGAATCTTGCAATATATATTCTCGAAGGAAGAAGGAGATCATAGACGACGTAGACAAAAACAAAGAAAACTATAAGAGTACTGCTGGAGAAGGAGTTTTGTGTTTCCTGATACCATATGAATTTAGGGCAAAATATATGAACTCGTTAATTTATACTTGGTTTATATATATAGATGACTTGTAGGAGTTTTGTGTTTTCCTGATACCATCCGGATTGCTATTATGGTTCAATCAATTCCTTGCTGGGAGCGGATTCAAATCATTTCAATTTTCAAAAAGAAAAAAAAGAAGAAAAAACTGCCTTCATATTATATTTTACAATTTTTCTTTTCTCGAAACCGACTTTGTTTTGGCATGGTTAAAAAAAAAAAAAAAGAAGAAGCAAGCTAATACCGATTGTGCTTGTATAAACTCAGCTTACAATCACGCTGTATAAAACAAAAGGATAAGGAGGCAGTCCCGAGTCTCCTATTGCATTTTATTCTTGTTAAATATATTTATTTTGTTTTATTTGTTAAGTGTAGAATAATAATTTTAGTTTATTCTATATATAATTTTTTTTTATATTTAAATTAAAAAAATAACTTTTGAATAAAATAATCAATGAAAATCATAATCTACTTTTTTCTGTTACGTTCATTTTTTTTTTAATTTCATGTATAATTCGGAACGATTTGGATATACTGCGGATTGAGAATCTGTTTGGATACACAAGCTTGAGCCAAAACTTTTGTATTTGAGAAGATCTACCTGGAAAAAAAGAAAAAGGAATTTCCTGAATCAAGATAGGTGGAGTTAAAGCCCTAAAGGAACGAACCACTCTTTAAAATTTTAATCCCAATAAAAAAGAAATTGCGCTTCCATTATTATCTGCTAGCTTGATAGCAAATTTGTCCAACCTGTCAAAACTTGGTAACCAAAGCAGGTGCAAGTTATCGAGCCATGTCAAGCACTGTGAAAGGGTCAGCAAGCCTCTCATCAGTGGTGAGAGTTAGAGAATCAGCTAAAGTCCTAGATAATTTCGAAGATGTTGGTTTAATTTCTTGATTGCATTGTTAACTTTTCTTCTGTACAAAACCGATACATTTACACAACTCAAAACAGTAAGCAATCTCCTATATGAAATTGCATTCAAATAGCACGCCTGTTCTTTGTTTCTGCCTTTTGATTCTTCTTTTTTTTTTTTTTCCTGGTGTAAAACAAATCTTTCAGAATTCAAATTACAAATCCTCACACAATCTGACATGACAGTCAAACTCAATACAAACCAGCTCTCCTGTTTTCTCCTTTATGTTTCCTTCTTTACCCCTTATCGGGACAAACTAGCTCTTGTATGTGAGCAATTCACGATTTTTGGAAAAAGTATTCAACTATCAGGTAATTCCTCTGCCATTATGTTGTCAGTTCTTCAGCTCTGTAGATGGAACGATTTTCCATCTGCAAGACCTTTGGATCAAAGCTAAGTGTAGATGGCAGCCAACTACCAGACTTGTCTCCTACCTTTACGGATGGACTAACTTGACCAGAAATCTCAAGATCATTGTCGAGCATGTCACACGATGGTCATCAAAACCTGTTAAATTGAACGGATCCTGGCTTTTCAGTGGTTCAGTTACCTGCCATAAGGCCTCCAACCCTCCTTCCATTGTCTCCTACTGCTGCTTCTTTCAAATGGATAATTCGGAGCATCTGTATGTGTTCTGTACGTGCTGCTTCCACTTTGTTTCTTCAGGTCATTCCTCATCACTTCAAGATCATACTGTGCACGCTGCAAAACATTGCATACCGACTTTTCTCACAGAAGAAAAATGAACCGCAGCATAGTGAAAGATTAATAGGTGTACAGCAAAGTAATCAGCTTATCCTCCAGATGAAGGGGCTCAAGTTATGCTAAGCCGTAAAAGAAATCACAATGATTTGTTTCCGTTTTTACATGTAACAATAGAATTTATGAGTTTAAGGATTTCACTATTTATAACAGGGAGATAGAGCAAGGCCTACTGGCCTAACGAGAAAATGGCAGGCCTAAATGACCTGCAAAGGAGTGTTTATAACCTTGGGTTGTGGTGTGTTTTTCCATGGAAAACACACAAGTAATAAACATTATTCAGAGGAAAGGGTTGCTAACAAATGTCCAACAGACAAGTTTCGTAATTAATAGAAACAAAGTCAAGCAGATAACAAGAAGACCACTTCTTATTACACAAACCGAGCAGGGAAATAAGTAAATATGAAGCACACCATGCAAGCATCCCAGCAAAGGAAACACCATGAATAAGACTAAAGAGACATAAAGCAAGAGAGTTATATTTGTCAAAACAAAATTAAGTGCATTATGGGTTCTTGTTCAGAGAAATTAAGCATGATTGCCATTACTAGACCATGGAAAAGCAGCATCTTAATAATGAGCAAATACAGCAACATCATATTTTCACATAAAACAACTTCACAGTCAGCCTTGCAATCCATTAGTTGTTATGTCAGAACTTGTTTTTATACCTCTATGTTCTCTACTCCACTCCCCCTGCTTTAACACTCTTTTCCACAAACAACCGCTAAAAGAATTTACATAATTTTCATTTCTATAAGAAACTATCTACTTGAAATCATTGGGGACCGGGGCAGTATCATAAATTGTACAAGACACTGGCGAGCAGCACATTGACCCCCTAATTGAGGTAACAATGCCTGTTCTTAGACTAGCTCAAAGACTACCTTGCTAGCAGAAGAAAATACTACAGAGCAGAAGTTTTTCCCATTTTGAGAGGGAAAAAAAGATTATCAGGTTAACAGCAATATTAAAAAGTTGAGCCATTAAAAGAATGTGCAGGGATAGTAGATTGCATGATAGAAATGTGAAAAACCTTAGCAGGGTCCGAAAGCATGGCATATGCCTCCCCAATCATTTTAAAAAGTCTGTCAGTGTCCTTGTGGACTTCTTCTCCTATCTCCTTCCACAGGCTATCATCTCCATTATCACTTCTTGCCAAGGAGTGACCAGCCTATATCAATTACCAATGAGTCAAAAGGGTGAGTCATAATAAGATGTCAAAAAAATTTGAACATGTAGGAAACCTTGTCAGGATGGTGTCTAAGTGCAGCTTTGTGATATGCCTTCTTAACTTCTGATGCTGAAGCGGAAGGTTCGATTCCCCTGCCATCATAATTTGATTGGTAAACGATTTTATACCTCATATTTTAAATGAATCTTAAATTTAAAGCAATAATGAGATCACGATGACAACAACAATAACAAGAACAGCAACAAATGGGTACCAATTGAGTTACAAGCTCATTGGCAGGGGTAATGCACAAGCCAACCATGAGCCCCCCCAAAAAAAAATCAAAAGTTTACTATAGTCCCTTCAAATTAGTATACATTATAAGTCCTATTATTTCTAAACCCCCCACCCACAACTTTAGTCACCCTCCACCACTGCTTGTTGGCTCCTTGACAAGCATCGACTGTTCATTTGCTAAAAGATCTGTTTGATATTTTTCAAATACTCAAACTCCCATTTCAACTTGTAACCTCATTTCTTTGACCCAACCCTCCATCTCTCTCTCTAAAACCCAACCCTCAAATTCTGAATAAAAAATCTCAAATCAACTAAACATCTACAGAAATGAAAATCCACTATCAGAACTCATAATTTGGTGTAAGAGTGGTTCTTTTTTTCATGGCTGTTACGAGCCTGGGATGTCATTGTTGAGTTCTTTACGTTGTCTAACCTATCTTCTTTCTAAAACTTCAAATTTGGATGCCAACACATGTGGCGTTTAGGAATTAGAAATGGGCAAGCTTGCAAATAACAGAAGTGAGAAAGAAAGAGGATCCAAGGCTTTTATATTTTGAAACAGTTTTCAATAGTGAAATTTGAAGAGAGAGAGGGAGAAGAAAACTTGGGTTTGGGGGGGGGGGGGGGCTGCAAATGAGATTGTAAACTTTGGCTGGGAAGGAGAGTTGTTTTGGGAATGTATATTATCAAATTAATGACAGCTCAGCGTCGTATATTAAAAAAAAAAAGCATGCAATTTGTAAAATCACTAAAAGCACAGACATTAACAATAGGGAGGGGGGGGGGGGGGGTAACATGTGTGAAAAAATGAGTGATCATAAATCTCTCTGCCACAGGGCAATGGAGCCACAGAAAGACTGCTCTCTGATGCGCTAGCAGATAACTGCACTCCATGATCAAAATATTGAATAGAAATCATTCAAATTCCAGCTATGATTTTTGTGAAATGACAAAACTCTATAGAGAGCTTAGAACATGTAACATCTAGAATCACAAAGGACTTACAGAATGAGGTACATATTCAGAGGAACCTCCTTTCTGGCTGCTTCTTCTATGTTAGACAGACGTAAACGAGCTTGTCTAAGATCATTGGCCAAGTTTGTTGTTTTATCAGAGTGCCTGAACTGTTTAGTTTTCTCCTCTACTTGCTTAGTGAGAACAGCTACCAGTCTCTGAAGATCTCTAGCCGCTTGTGCATAATCCCTAATCATCTCATATAAAGTGGCTCGTCTAGAAATTGCCTAATAAAGCATGGAGAGTACATACATTACCAAAAAGGTTGTTCTCAAACATATTTTAAGAAAAAAATCAGTGCCTTCCTAGAAATGTATCCTTTTTTTTTCCATGGATACTGAATTGTGCACCCAAGGAAGAGCAAATGTGCAGATGTCAATTTAGTAATCAGTAAATTGTACCATCGTAAACCTGAATTCTTGTAGCAATTTAATAAGGCAAGTAATAAATCCAGGAAAATAATTAGTTATCTTGAAGACATGTCAATTTCAAACCAGATCTGCACCATGAATCAAAGCCTACAATCCTTTTCAGTATGACTTGGTACCAGAAACAAAAACAATATTGGGCAGAATCAACTTTGTAATGAAGTACAGTTTTATAGCTTCAGAGTATACATTATTGATACCCAGACAGATTATGCTTTCCTAATTTTGAGAGAATCAGCATGCAAGTGTTTTCACATAAGATCTAATTTAACCTTTTAAGGCTTCATTTAAATTTTATTGTGCCTCAACCAATACCATAAATGATCTGGTTCAAATAGGACTCAATAAAATTGCCCACAGGTCCCATGACATCATTAGTGCCAAAAAGAAAAAAGAAAGTAAAGGATGAAATCAAGTTAGAAGAAAACCTTCAAATAGTTTCCATCAAGAGCTATTGCTAGGCTGCAGTCTGCTGTAGCATCAGTGATTTGGCCCAGTGCTTTGTATGCAGCAGCTCTATTGCAAAAACAAATGGCTGCGAAAGGCCGTGATTCTATGTTACGTGACAGAGCAGCACTGTAATGTTCTATAGCTTCTGAATGCTTTCCTGCTTGAAATGCTTCATTCCCTGCAGCCTGCAGCTAACCATATTAATGCCACAAGGTAGCAGATTAAGGTACGTCAAAACACTATTCAGGGGTGAAAAATCCAACAAGAATCCAATACCTTATGGCGTATGAGTTCATTTACAGTGGCAGCTAAGAGCACTAGTGATTCTTGAGTTTCAATACCAATCCTGGACAGACTACTGGAGTAAGAATACTGTTATCATCACTCAAACAAATGATATTGGAAATATTCAAGGCATATAAACTTACCTCGTTGCAGTAGAAGGAGGTTCCATTTGCTTCTCTAGTGAACCAATAGCCTCCTCCAGCCTTCCAAGATGGAAGTAAGATTTGAAAATGAGGCAGCAACGCCAGATCATAAATGACGTGTCCTTTGTGAGTTCAGGACCAATATCTTCTACATGGTAATCAGCATGTAATGGAGGAGAATTCTTCTTGGCAGAGTCAAATGTATGCTCGCACAGTTGAATTACCTCTTCATACTTCCGCAGCTGCTGGATGACACAGAAGTTAACCAAGTTCCAACCATTGTTTTGTTGTGTATTAGAATCAAAATGGTGAGATAATAAGCACACTTAAGTAGGATTTGATGTTGGGCTGGATCAGCACAGCCAGTACCAGCCCAAGTTGTGGTTTGTTGGCAACCAATGTAAATTAGTCACACACTTCTTATGAAATGAATACCAATGACGTGAAGAAAATGAATAATGCAGCTTGCCCCAGCAAGATGGGAGTGAGGTTCACTTGCATAGAAAGAGACTAATAGGATGCGGTTCACTTAAAGTAAAGTTCAAAGGTTCAGTAAAAGAAACACAAACCATGAAAAGAGACTCTGCTTTCATTTCAAGTAATTTTTCAGAGCATGAACTTATCAACAAACCCTCAGCAATTACTTGTAAAGCACTCTCTGCATCATTAGGCGCTCCCCCTTTCAGAAGTTCAGCAGAATGTTGCATGCACTCAGACACTCTCTGCCAGTTAAGAAAAACAGTTAATGGGCATTAAATAAAAAAATCATATATGGTCAATTCAAAAGACGTTAAACCAAAGTTCCTCGGCCATGTAGTTTGTGGAGTTGTAATTCTTAACCACTCAACCATGTTTCAAGCTTTGGCAGCAACACAACAACATACAAGAGGTTCAGACATTGATGGAATCCATCAACTCAATCAATATTAAGTCATTAATTGTGCATTTCATGCCATTATATAACAAATGACACATTTCACAGGGACAGTCAGACCACAAACTCAATAAACTATCAATGATAAGGTCTTATTTGAACAAAAGAAAAGAAAAGAAAGATTACCTGTGCCTTTTGCAACCCATCAGAGGCTTCTACAGAAATTTTTCGGTCCACACAGGCATCAATGCCAAACTGCAAGCACTTTTTGAAATATTGCACTGCACCTTCAACATCCCCCAGAGCAAGGTAACAACTTGGAACGAAAAGGAAAATAAGCACAGCACATAAGCACAAGAAAAACTGCATTTAGAAGGAGCTGCTATTCAACATAATCAGAAGCTTAATAATTAGAAAAGGGAATTGGCCTGAGAATAAGTGATTAAAAGCTTAATGAGCTACACGATAAGCAAGAAGTTAAACTTAAAATCATTTGTATATTCTGTGTCTACATCCACAAACAGCAAGATGCTAACTCAAACACACAACGAAAACATAACTTCTGTGTCAACTTAATGCACTAATAAGAGAAACAGAGCATAATAAGGCAGCAATTATGAAATCTAAAGTAAAAATAAATTGAATAAGAAATTGAACTAGAATTACATGCACGAATACATAACAATTAAATCATCAAATCATCCAGAAAATTTATCAGAAACAAAAGGTGGAGCTTTACTTTGCAGCTCTGAATTGCACCCTGATAAAATTGGGATCAATTGCAGCAGCCATCTTACAGTCTCCTAGTGCATCTCTCATTCTTCCAAGAGACATACGGATAGCTGCACGGTTGCTATAGCACAACATCAATGCCCTGAGACAGCTTACAGATGTCTCGCTTTTAGAAACACAATTTACACCTTGTGTGTAACAATCCTCAGCTTTAGACAAATCCCCACTTTTATATGCTTGGTTTCCCCTAAAATAAAAGGAAAGAAAAATATAAGTACAATAAAAGCTTGCAATCATACAGAATGGTTACAGAAGTACATGTAGTAGATATATAAACAAGAGAATACATTCCATATCAAATAATTTTATAAAAGAATGACATGGAGTTGACTGGAATTTATCTTGCCTCAGTCGCCACTTCTCACATGCTTCTTGAGCAGCAGCAGATGCAGAAACAGACCCTTGATTGATCTCCAGTCCTTTAAGCAGCTCACCATTATCACCAACCACGTGTGAAGGAGCAGATAGGCCAACTTTCTTGCTCCGCACAGCGGACAAGGGTGAAGAAGATCCAGAAAATGGTGTAAATTGCAAAGAAGATGATGCATATGAACCTTTGGAAGTAGCACTGGAATTAAAGGAATCATTATCAGCTCTAACGAGATTGTTCTTTTTATGATGATGCTTAGGTGATACATGTGCAGTAGAAGAGGCAGCAAAGGTGAAGCCTGAATTGACAGTATCTTCTGAACTCACAGCTGAAAAGAATTGAGTGCTGAGGTCACTATCTAGATTTGTACTTGAACTGGCTTCACTTTCTGCTGACGTAACTATAACATCATTGATAGAATCTATTTCCTCATTTGCAGATTTACAGCTTTCAGTTTCAGCCCGAGAAATAGATTCCTCCATATGATTTTCAGCTCCGATACCTTTATCAAAACAGTTTTCAGAATTTTTCTCTTTAGTTTCTCTGCATTTCATATCCTCTTCATTTATATCCATTCGCTGTGTTGCAACAACCAGATCTTCATCTATTGCATCATTCAGAACAGTTGGTTGTGAATCAGTTGATGCATGTTGACTATCTAGTGCGAAAGACTCCTCTGATGTGACAGAAGTTTCCCTGGAATTTCTAGCATCAGACAATGTTTCCTGATATGGTGAAATGTCCATTGGTGAATATGATTCGGAAGCCTCTGGAATTTCTTGGGAACCACTTTCCCTGGTAACAAAATCTAGACCTGGCGACAGAGGGACTTTGACAGGTTGCTTCAACTTTCCCCTTTTCTTCTTTACTTTTGAATCTTTAAACTTTGTACTGAATTCCATCTTCGGATTTAAGCCAGTGAAAAGATTTCCTTTTGGATTTGGCGTTTTAAATTCTACAAATGGCGACCCAGCGCCATCTTGCTTGCTTGTAAAACTAAACCCATCTGTCTTCTCAAGTCCACCAGTAGGTGGCACCCTGAAAGCATTCCAACCAGCCAATCTACTGGATGAGAAGGCATGAGATGGTCCCGCAATTCCAATTGGTTGTGTATCAATTTTTGGCTGATCCATAGATGCATGAATACCACTTACATCTTTACCCGGCGTTCCTCCTTCAAAAATAAATTCAGTGGGATCACCACAATCGTGGAATTTCTTATCACCCTCATTTACAGTTGGCATATCCTTTCTGGAGATTCGACAAGAAGAAAATCCCATGTTGGTTTGACCTGAAGATTCTACCTTCGCACTTCCAATTTTCAACTTGCACCCCATCCCGTGAGAAAGTGCACTCTCGTTCTCTTCACCAACATAACCACCAATGCTTTCCCTGCTTCCAAAGGCAAAACTATCCTTCTCATTGGTCTCATTATTAACATTGTTAGTGACTACATAGTCCTTTATGTTCAAATTCTTAATTTTATCAGGAAGGGCATTCTCTGCAGCAGCGGCAAACATTTCACTACCCTTTTCACTACTTTTAAATCCAGACTTTTTGATATCATCAGCTTGAAAACTACCACCACCATTAGTGGCATCTCCAGCCTCTTCAATATTCAATTTCTTCTCCAACTCATCTGGTGGCAGTAACTCCACATTTCTCCCAATAGAACTACCTACATTGTCACCGCTCCCAAACTTGCCATTAACACTTAACTTAGACGCCCCATCTACAACATTCTCCTTATCATCAATGCTCAACTTCTGCATGCTCTCGTCAACACCATGATTCTTATCACCATCACTTGCAAAAACGAAACCACTCTTCTCGCTCACATCTACATTAGTTTCATTTCCAGTTCTCAAACTTTTCAATTCCTCTATAATTTCCTTGCCGGAATTCGAGTTAAACCTCATATTACTTGGACTAGCTCCAAACACAAACTTCTCATTACCACCACTCCCAGAACCACCCGGTTCAACCCGACTCGTATCGGGTCGGAACTGATTGAAACCGAGCCCAACCCAGGTTTCTTCATTGGATTTAAAATTCTGGGGATTCGATTGCCTCCTAGCTTTTTCCAATCTTGGCCTCGAAAGACCACCTTTAGTTGACGAGGACGATGATGATCGAGAGCTAAAGTTTGGATTTTGGTTACTAATTCGAGTTGAATTTGAGAACCCAGAATTTAAATTATCAAAATTTGATGGGTTCATGCTGGTTTCTTGTTTTGATTGAGAATTTTTTGAAGCTAAATAACAATAATAATGAGATGCGGAGAGAGGAATGAGGAAGCTGACCGTTGGTGATTTTGATGTTACTATTAGGACTTTGAATCGGAGCTCCGGTGTCTAGCAACGCCGGTGACATGTCAATGCAGGAGTCATTAAATCAGACGGTGGAGGATAGGGTGGTGGGAACTTGAAGATCAAAGAGGTGACGTTGTCATTGGAGAAAATGATTAGTGTTTTTTTTTTTTGTTTTGTTTCAACATACATAATTGGGTTAATTAATTAAAATGTTTGCGTAGTAATAAATATCTTTTGGGGTTTAGCTTTGCTGTGTTTACTTGGCTCGAAGGAAATTCGAATGGGTTGGCACTCCGAAAGATTTTTTAAGATATTTTTTATTTTTGTATTTTAAAATTATTTTAAAAAAAATTTAATTTTTTTTTATTTTTTCTTTACTTTAAATTATTTTTTTATATATTCATATTGATTTAATATTATAATATCAAAAATAATTTTAAAAAATAAATAAATAATATTATTTTAATATATTTTCGAGCGAAAAAAACTTTAAAAACAATTGTTACCATACTCTCAAACACCCCTAAACCTCTTTTTTTTTCTCAAGTTTATCTCTAATTATTTTGATTGATTGAGAATTTACATTGTTATTTTTTCGGGTTTGTGTTTTATGTTGTGATCTATTCTCGTGATTTATATCATAAGTTTGGAAGGTTAGACTAGATTGACTTCGGTTATTTTTAATTGTTTTTTAATTTTATCCATCATCATTATGTTTGTCGGAAATTAATATTCTTTGTTTTTTTATTTTTTTTTATAAAGTTATCTCAACATTATGTCTCGGGTTATGAATTTAGTAAGTTCATCAAATTTGAATTAGGTCTTCTTTTAAAAAAAAAAAATCATTTAGCATTAGGTTGATTAGAGAATTATGTTTCATGATCTTATTTAGTCTCCTTTCCAAGGAATTATTTTAATCCCACATAACTAGGCTATAGATTTGATTTGATTTTTACTTAAGCCATGTGAAAAAATTAACATATTTGGTTCTTTGGGAAGACATGTTTTAAAGAATTCATCTATGTGATGCTAAAAAAAAAAGTTAAGTCAATTTTTTTAAAAATTATTTTCTTTTTAATCTTGTTATTTATCATTTTATTTTTTGGAAATTGAAATTCATATTTTTATTTTATTTTTTTATGCAATTATCTCATTCTTATTTAATTTTTACTTTATTAGTAAATAAGATCTTTGCAATGTTTTAGGAATATTATAAAATATATTTTCATAATATTGATAAGAGTTCATCTTTTGCATTAAATCGTTATTGTTGTTTTTTTTTTTAATTTATTATTGATATCTTATTTTTTTATTATATTATTAAATTAACTGATTTTATTAAATTCATCTGAGTTAATAACCAGAAAAATCTTAATTTTTTTTTTTAAATATTTACATCTTCTTGAAATCTTCATAATACACACAATCTATTTAAGTCTATATCTGTAAAACATTTGATAATTGAAATCTATGTACCATTCTAGCTGGTTGTTTCCATATTTAAGCAATAAACTATTTTTTAGACCTTGTATTTTAGTGAAATAATTATATAATCCTTTTGATTTGAGAAAATCAATATTTAGTCCATGTTTCTTAATTATATTTCTTTGTAACTCAATCATTTTGGTTGTTTTTTAATGGAAAATTAGTTTTTTTTTCTTCATAAAATTTCCTTCATTTACAGTTCAATTTTCTATACTCACCCACTGCAAACAAAAAAAAAATCACATGAAAAGGGTAATTCATTCATTTAGAAAGAAAAAAAAAATCAATAGTCAACTTTGATAAACTGACATGTGATTTTTAAAACTAGAAGGGCTAGCTTAAAAAATACCAAAACAAGAGCTATAAAATTATAATTTACTCTAGTGTCAACAAAAATAGATTTTCACTAGTTAGTTTCCCCGTGACATTCCTTTGTTTTGGCATAAAAAACATAAAAAAAAAATATATTTTTTCTTAAAAAAATATTAAGATAATTGACTCGAGCGAGTTTAATAAACTTTATTAATTTAATCATATCATTAGAAAATAAGATATCAACAACAAACAAAGCGAAAAAACAACAATGAGTAAATGCAAAAGATGAACTCTTGTAAACATTATAAAAATATATCTTCACAATATTCCAAAACATGTCAATGATTTTATTTGTTAACAAATTCAATGAGAATATGATAATTTTATAGAAACAAAAATAAAAAAACTATGAATAAAAAAATTAAGACAAAAAAAGTCAATTACTATTATAAACTATAACCCAAGTTATAAAACTAAAATTACTATATATGAAAAAATCATGAGGGTTAAAATCACAAAAAAAAAAAAAAAAACAACAACACAAAAAAATCCAATAAAAATAATGAGTGTCAAAATTGCAATAAAAAAATAAATCAAAAGGAAACAACAAATTTTAAATTTGAGTGTTAAATTGAAAAGAATAAAAACATTAAAAAAAGGACAAAAATCAAAAGAACAAAGACAAAAAAAAATACACTATAAACTTGGATTGAAGAATGAAACTAAAAACAATGAAACTTTCATACAAGATTCAAGGACAAAAAAATAATCTTAATAATAAGCAAGAAATCTTAAATATCGAATTAAACAGGATAAAAAAATAAATATATAGAATTCATCAACGTGTTTTTTTACACTAAAAAACATCTAGATGTAAATAAAAAAACTTATGCACGCATCTAATTAAACAACCAAATAACCATTATATAAAGCATTGAAAAAAAATTCATCAACAATAAACAAAAATAAAATTGAGAAAACCAAGAAAAAAAATGAAGATTAAGATATCTAACATCACAATACCGTAATTTACCTAGTTATATTAATGAATTTCTCTGTCAAAATAAATTTGTAATAGAAAAATACATAAAATTTGTAATAGAAACCAACACACACATAAAATTTATTGAAAAATAATTTAAAAAAAAAAAACAATGCAAGGCTGCACATCTTAAAAATATTATAAAAAATCAATATTAAAAAAAAAACAAATTTAATCTATATAAAATTAAGAAAAAATCACAGAGAAATCATACGTAACTCTCTAAAAATTAAACACACTCAATATCATTTAAAAATAATCACAATCTAATTAAAACATAAACCCAAAATTTATTTGAAAAAATATACACAAATAATACATAATTTTTTTTTAAATGAAAAATAAAATAATAATAATAAAAAAAAGAATCAGATCAGGTGCTGCTGGCCTAGTAAGCCGGCCCAGTGCCTGGCCGATAAAGCAACAACCCGCGCGCATGCCTTTATTTTTTTAAAAAATTTAATGTCCGCCCCAAATATTTTTTTTAAAAAAGGACACATCACCTACTAACCTAGAATTTGGCTATTATAGTGGTTGGAAAAATAGAGTCCTTTCTTTTTTTCCCCAAAATTTTATTTTTGACCAAAAATACCCAGAAAACACCTTATAGATCTTATTAAACCAATTAGTAGCCACCAAAAATCCAATAAACCACCCCAAAACCCGAAATCCTCCTAAAACAAAAATTCCTCATAAGCTTAAATATGTTGTTCTATGTGTTTTAAAGGTAAACAATCATCTAATCGTAACCTCCCTCATCATATGGAATCTTTTTTATATAAAAATCAACCATTTTATGGTCGGAATCTTCCCTAACAACCACTTTCTCTATCTAAACTGAAATTCGGTGACTTCTTCTCTCTCCTCCTAACAAAAAAGAGCTGAAAAGAAAAAGGAAAATAAAGTTAGGCTCCAAAATGTATTTTCTTCAAATTCAAGGAACTGGTTGCCTAATATCTAAAAAATATAGGGGATTCAAATGAATGTTTTAACAAAACTTTCAACCCGCCCCCATGTTACTTATGATTTTCACTTCAATCCCTTAGCTTTCAATTCAAATCTCCCTCCTAAAAAAATTTGCAATTGGGGGCTAATGTGGGCTTAAAAGAACCGAATCATGCAAAATAAAAGTTCGAGGATCAAAGTGAAAATTATAAAAAAAATAAACTGATTAGTACTTAAAAGTGCATATTTATCAAGGTTTTATATCATCATTTTGCACTCAAAGTATCAATAACTCTTTAACTAAAGTATGTTTTATAATAACAAGTCTAATACTATAAAATACCTTAATATATGGTAAATGTTCATCTTAAATGCAGGGCTATCACATAAATCAAAGGATTGATTGATGAGTTCAAGTATGGAAATTGAAAGGACAAAAAGAGGGCCAAACTTAGAAAATAGATGTTGGTGCAGTCCAAACTGAAACACTGTTCGGTAATTGGGTCATGTCTAGAGTTCTAGAAGTCCAAATGATCTCTATTTTTTTTTCTGGAAAGTTGAGTCAATTTCCTACAACTTTTATGTTTTCAAGTGGACCCAGTTCTGATGCTAGCATTTTCGTTTTATTTAGACAAGAAGATAAGAATTTTCACCAAGTCAAGAGTTAGTCACCGACTCAACAATTAGTCATCAAATTAATAATTCTGAATTTTGGCCTATAAAAGGAGGCATTTGCCATGCATTTAGGGGCTTAGTTGTTCAGATCAAGTTCATGCTCTTTATTTCTCTCTTTATATTTTTTTTGTAATTCTCAAGTTTTGCTTTCATTAATATCTTGTTTATGCTTTTCATTTCATTTCCTTTCCTTAGTTAACTTGTATCTTATTTGTGTTCTTATTTTGTTTATTTATGTTTCTTTTTTTCATTATGTTTAGCTAAGTTTATTATGTCAAGGTGAAAAAGTTACACTAATGGTGTAAAAACAAGTATAGTGTAAACTCAACATGGACCTTAATGTTTAATATTAACATGTCTTATCTTTTTATCTTACTAATTCTTAATACCTTGCTTGTTAAATGGTTAATCTAGATTTGTGTTGTATAACACTTGGTACAACAAATACTTGGCACTTTCATAGCCCAACCGTATGGTATTACGTACACCTGGGCTATGAAAGGAACTTGATTTGTTGTTAACATCAGTTAACTTCATGAATTCCTAACAATATTTAAAAGTTTGGTGTTATGTAAATAAGATAATTAATATGATCATGTTAATAATTTATAATGAGCTATTAATGACAAATTATCCGATTGGAATCTCTTTCGTGTGTGGTTTTCAAATTGAGTAATAAGAGTTTATACTATACTTGTTTGAAATACCATTGTTGGATCCTCTAACCTTGACATTTATTTTTATCATTGTTTAATCCTTACATTAGTCTTCCATCTCAAAGTCATTAATTTCTTCCTCCTTCTCTTTTTACCACTACTACTACTACTACTACTATTATTATTACTACTACTATTAATATTATTACTATTATTATTAGTATTATTATTATTATTATTATTTACATTCTTGTTATATTTTATATATGTTAAGTATGCTTTGTGTTTGATCAAGGATCCTGATATTGTTGGTCTTGCCTTGTTCATTCGCATCAGAAATCTGTTTATATTATATAATATATCTCTTTGATCTTTTCATAAAATCAGTATATAGGCTAGAAACCTGTGACCCGATCTTTTAGATCATTCTCAGGTATAACAACGTCACGTACTGAGTATTTTTATTATTATTATTATTATTATTACTATTATTATTGTTGTTGTTGTTGTTGTTATTGTATTGTTATTTATAATTTATAACATTAACCTCTTTGTGGTTCGACCCCGGTCTTGATGAGTTATTTATTACTTCGACACTCCTGCACTTGGAAGAAGATATCAATCTTTTGGTCGTGTCATACACTGCTCCAATCCACAGTGGATTATAAGAAAGTGCATAGTAATTTCAGCATAGTGAAAAGCCGGTGCCTTTTAGTTATAGTTAATTAATTCTAAAAAATAATAAAAATGGACTTGCATCAGTAGGGCGAGCTAGGTAGATTGGTCAAGTTTGATGACAGAATTAATTAGTTGAGACTATTTTACATCCCGTTGCATATCAAATTATTATTTTTTAATCAACAAAAAAAAATTAGTTTCTAAATTAATTATTTGGTATATTATGAATTTCGATTTAGTTCATCAATTTTAAAGCTTTATGATTTGATTTTTTATCTTGAAAATTAAATTATACGAAAGTTTTCATAACGTAACCTGATCGACTTAAATATTGGTCCAAAAACAACCTTATTAGCCTATAAAAGAATTTTAAATTAAATCATGTAGAAATTAGGTGATTAAAATACAATCTAGAAAATTATTATAAAAAAATTGAGGATGTTATTGAGACTGAAAAAAAAATTGAAAGAACAAAAAAAAGAAATGAAATGGAAGGGGACTGAACTTTTTTTTTTAAAAAAAAAAAAAAAAACAAGAATAAGATGAACTCCAAAAAAAATCTTAGTTTATTTAGTATAGAAGGTAAAATTTGGCAATTCAGAAGTCATCAACCAAGTAAAACATCATAGGTGAATCGCAGTTGTACTTTTCTTATCTGTTGTTCAACAAATTTAAAAGGGCGAGCAATCGAGTCCCCCATATAATATTGTCTCTGCGGCATAAAGGGTTGCTAAGTAATTAAAACTGCATTTGGTTATGCGTTTTACTTTTTAAAATACATTCGCTTCGAATTTAAGTCTTTTTAGATGATTTTGATAAATTTTCGGTTTAATTTTATTTGCAACGTTGAATGTGATTTGTTTTTTTAACCAAAGTTTCTATTACTCGGGCTGTCAATCTCTATCTGCCAGCTATGAAGCTCCCTTTCCTCGAAGTAAAGGGACTGTATATTAATGGAGTTTAAGCTTCTCTTGCTCTTCTTCTTCCTTTTCTTTTTCTCACTAAAATAATGCTCTCTTCTTATGGGCCCGGTACTTCTATCATTTGAACACAGATGATGTCTCAATGCTTGAAATTAAGTTCGGAGAAGATACAGGTACAAAACTATAATGAGCCCCAAAGCTCGCTTGGATGTTCAAGATTCAAATGAAACTCATATCCATATATATGGTTCTTTATTTAAACTCGAGCATAACTGTGCCCTAATGCTTTTCTACCTGCCAAGACCAGCAGGGAAGACTTGGTCTCATTAAATAAATTACAACACTGTTGAAATTGTTTTTTGTGTTCATATCATTGATTTTGCAGTCTTCATACTTCCATAAGTTGATACGAGTTACGACACTAATCAATTCTTGTATAATAAGAAAGCATGAAAGGCAAAAAAGATAAAACTAGATTATTGTTCGCGCTATGTTATGGTCAGATTAATTTTTCTTAACTAAAAAAAAATATTCAAATGTTATTAATATGTTTTTTAGTAAAAAAAAAAAAGTTATATTTTATGAGAATTGATATGATATGATATAGTCGACTTGACAGATTTGAAAACAACTTGAACAACTTATAAAAATATAATTTTACTTAAAAAAATAAAGTAACATCTTTTTTAATTATTGAAATGACAACATATTAGATCAGTTTGGATCAGCTCGAGTTAACTCGTCAAATCCACTATTAAAAAAAAAAGTCGAGTCAACTCAGGTTAACCTGTCAAACATGAGTCTTAAGACTGATATAACCTTATAAGAAGCAAATCGAAACAAATTATGAAACTCAATTCTCAATCAACACAATGTTGAAGAGTGAAATAATAATAAAGAAAAAGATAGAAAAAAACACTTGAATCAACTGACTAAACTCATGACTCAGATTATGAGACTGAGATAATTTCATAGAATGTAAACCGAAATAAAATATAAAGGCTAATTCTCATTCAATCTAATATTAAATGATAAAATTCAATTTAAAAAAACAAAAACAAAAACTTGAATCCATCAGCCTAACCTTTAACCTAGGTTATAAAACCGTGATATTTCTATAAAAAAACAAACAAAAAGAATTATAAATTTCAATTCTCAATCAACTCAATCTTGAAGGATTAAATTAAAAAAAAAAATCAAATTAAAAAAGGACAAAAAATGACCCGAGTCAACAAGGGTTACCCTGTTAAACCCAAGTCAGAACAAGATAAGTCCATAGAAAACAAAGAAAAAATAATTATAAAGTTTGATTTTTAATCAAATCAATGTCGAATAATAAAATTTCAAAAAAATAATTAAAAAATAGATAAAAAATAACCCGAGTCAACACGTGCACAAAACTCGCGATCCGAGTCATAAGTCATCAACCAAGTAAAACATCATAGATGACTCGCAGTTGTACTTTTCTAATCTGTTCTTCAACAAATTTAAAAGGTCGAGCGATCGAGTCCCCCATGGCTGCAATAAAGTTTCTATTACTCGGGCTGTCAATCTCTATCTGCCAGCTATGAAGCTCCCTTTCCTCGAAGTAAAGAGACTGTATATTAATGGAGTTTAAGCTTCTCTTGCTCTTCTTCTTCCTTTTCTTTTTCCCACCAAAATAATGCTCTCTTCTTATGGGCCCGGTGCTTCTATCATTTGAACACAGTTGATGTCTCAATGCTTGAAATTAAGTTCGGAGGAGATACAGGTACAAAACTATAATGCGCCGCAAAGCTCGCTTGGATATTCGAGATTCAAATAAAACTCCTATCCATATATACGGTTTTTTATTTAAACTCGAGCATAGCATGTGCCCTAATGCTTTTCTACCTGCCAAGACCAGCAGGGAAGACTTGGTCTCATTCAAAAATTACAACACTGTTGAAATTGTTTTTTGTGTTCATATCATTGATTTTGCAGTCTTCATACTTCCTTAAGTTGATACGACACTAATCAATTCTTGTATAATAAGCAAGCAGGAAAGGCAAAAAAGATAAAACTAGATCATTGTTTGCGCTATATTATGGTCAGATTAATTTTTTCTTAACGTAAAAGAAATATTCAAATGTTATTAATATGTTTTTTAGCAAAAAATATAAAAATTAAGTTATATGAGGATTGATATGATGTGATATAGTTGACTTGACAGATTCAAAGATAACCTGAACAACTTATAAAAATATAATTTGACTTAAAAAAATAAAGTAACATTTTTTTTAAATTATTGAAATGACAACATATTAGATTAGTTTGGATCAACTCGAGTTAACTCGTCAAATCCACTATTAAAAAAAAAAGTCGAGTCAACTCAAGTTAACCCGTCAAACATGAGTCTTAATACTAAGATAACCTCATAAGAAGCAAATTAAAAAAAATTATGAAACTCAATTCTCAATCAACCCAATATTTAAGAGTGAAATAAAAAAAAGAAGTGATGTTTTGTATTAAAAAAATAGGAAATGACAACAAAGCCCCTGGAGGCTTAAAGAGTAAGTATAATTAAATGAGAGATATAGTAGTAATTGAATAAAGAGATGATAAATATAAATAGGAAGTAAAAAAATAAAAAAAAAGAAAGAGGGATATGAAAATTGAGAGCAAACCGTGAGAGAGAAAAGAAAAGGAAGAAGAAGAAGAGAAAAGAGGGAAATTAGAAAGGAAATAGAAAGGAGTTGGAGGAAATAAGTAAAAGGGTAAGATTTATGCTTTAATGTGTATAATATGTTTTCTTTAGCTTTAAATTTCAGTTTTGATTAATTTTAGAGTTTTGAAGATTGTGTTTTGAGTTTATTGATGAATTAATTTGAAGGTTAGGGGTTGATTGTTGTGGGTATTTGATTATTTGGTTGATTTTGAGAGATTGAATTGAAAGATGATGATTTTGAGTTATGATTTTATTTGAATGGTGAATTTGTGTTAGAAATTTAGAGAGAACAATGAGTTTTCTGTTAAAATTCTGGGTTGGAGGTTAAAGATGACCAAATTTTATTTTGGTCCTTGATTTATGAAAAATTCAATTTAGTCCCTAAACTTTAGAAAAATTATGATTTGACCCCTAAATATATTTTTAGATTCTGTATAGTGTTATTATGAGGTTAAGGATGATGAATCTCAGTTTGATAATTTATTTGGAATATTTCTAGTTTGGTCCCTCCATTTTAGGAATTTACATTTTAGTCCCTAAACTTTATAAAAATTACAATTCGGTCCCTGGTTCGTTCTATACAGAATTTAGTATGGTTTATGGGTGAAAATTTAGTATGGTTGTGTATTTACAGTTTGGTCCTCCAATTTTGGTAAAATTACATTTTGGTCCCTGTTTTGGAAAATTGTCATTTTAGTCCATAAACTTAGAAGATTAAGCCTGATTTTATTTTATGCATTGGGATCTTTTGTTTGATTTTTTTTTTAGTATATTTCATATATTGTTGTAGGTTCTCCTAATGATCCTTAATAGGATTTTCAGGTATTTCATCTGACATTCCTTTTAGTTCTATATTTTCCGAGTGAGTGGGATAATCTTTAATATGCATATAATATAAATAAATATGTATGTTGATTATACGATGAGTACAACTAGTTAATTTCTTGAATATTTATATATGTTGCTTTATTTTCCGAGTACTCATTCATTCTTGAATTTGCACTCGCAATCTGTCGAACTAAATTATATTTGATATGACATACGTTGCTTTGATGATTTTGTAAATATCTATTATGCCTTGATATATGACTTGTCAGTAACTCCATGCTAACGGAGAGTAGTTAGCCTATATGCACATAGTATTCTATATATCTAGCTAGTGAGAGTGGCATCAGCCTGTGACGACTGATCATTCCACAGTGGTCACCTTTGGGTGTCATCTGGTCACCTTTATGTGTTATCTGGTCACCTTCGGGTGTCATCTGGTAACTTTCAGGTGTTATTTGATTTCTGACATGTATTCTACTACTTTATGATAATATGTTTAGTATGTATATGTATATGTATATCAAGATAAATCATCTTGCAAACTATTAATATCTAAAATGTATATTAAATGTTATTTCCTCTCTGAGTTGGTTGAACTCATCTCTCATTCTTAATATTATTTCAGGTTCTTAGTTTTTAATAGCAGTTGGACTTTGTTGAGTGTTCCCACTTCTTCAATTTTGGTCAGTATGCCTTGCTTGTTTTGCAAGGCTTTCCTTTTAGTTTTGATTCGATATCTTAAACGCTCCACTATTACCTTGTTTTAATTAAGTTTGAATTTTGACAATGTAATGAGTATTATGGATTATTGTTTTTGTTTTAATTACTAATAAGGAGTTTTAAACTATCTTTTGGTTTTATCAGTTTTGAATAATATAATATTTCTGAAGATTATAAAATGCTGTGTATTTTTGAATAAATTATTCTTTTGTTATGTCTGTTCTGAGGCTTAGCGTAGATAAGGTGTCCTTTCGACACCGCTCCTACGTTGCCAGTCATGGACCCGGGATTCGGGTCGTGACGAAAAGATAGAAAAAAACATTTGAATCAACTGACCAAACTCATGACTCGGGTCATAAGACTGAGATAATTTTATAGAATGCAAACTGAAATAAAATATAAAGCCTAATTCTCAGTCAATCTAATATTAAATGATAAAATTCAACTTAAAAAAAAAAAACATGAGTCCATCGACTTAACCTCTGACTTGGGTTATAAGATTGTGATATTCCTACAAAAAACAAATAGAAAGAATTATAAATCTCAATTCTCAATCAACTCAATTTTAAAGATTAAATTGAAAAAAAAAATTAATTAAATAATGACAAAAAATGACCCAAGTCAACATGGGTTAACCTGCTAAACCCAGGTCAGAATAGAATAACTCCATAAAAAGCAAAGAAAAAATAATTATAAAGATCGATTTTCAATCAAGTCAATGTTGAATAATGACATTTCAAAAAATTAATTAAAAAATATATATAAAAATAACCCGAGTCACCACGGGCGCAAAACTCGCGACTTGAGTCATGAGACCAATATAACTTCATAGAAAATAAATCAAAACAAATTATGAATTCCTTTACCCATCAAACCCAATATTATTGAAGGACAAAATAAATTAAAAATAATAATTTTTTTTTAAAAAAAAAATCCCAACAATTTTTTAGGATCAAAGTTCAAAAAAAAAAAAAGCTTTTAACTGTTTATTGCTATAGTGATAATTAGCCAAGCTCTTGTAGTATATGTGAATTTCCAACTGAAAGAATAAAGTAAAAAAACAAAGAAATAAAAAAAAATCCACTAATGATAAACTACCTAACTTGCATTACTGCAAAATAAATATCGAGTAATGAAAAAAAAAAATAGAGTTTTGAATTACGTTTTTCATGACAGTCGTCCTTACATAAAAATTTTGCGTTTGAAAACCTTCATACATCTTAATGGATGCGAGTGGACGTGTACTGTTTCATGTAAGGTTAGTGGGACGACTGTCAAAACGACAGAAGGGAAGCGTAGGTGATTTATTTCTTTTTCTGCAAATACTATGTGAGTTGAATATTCTAGGAGGCATCTTGGCAGCATAAACCCTAGAATACCGTGTCTTACAGCTAGATGGGTGGAGACATCTTGTTATCTTGTTACAAAAGGAACCAAATTGCTTGCCGGTTTCATGAGATTTGTCATGACTAACCAGGTACGTGAATGAGTTCGTTTGTTAGACTGGTGGAAATTGATAAGCACATCTGACCTCCGGTTTTAGTTTCTTGGCTTGCTGAGATGAAGCGTATCGGTATGGCCAGTTGACTAGATTGTTCTGCTGCCAGCATGCTCGCTAATTCCCATATTCTGGAACTTGGATCGTTGAATTTAGACACCTATCTTCAAGTTAGGCCGCTAAAATTATTGTCTGGACACCAGACCGCGGAATTTTCAAGAGGAAAACCAGCATTAATGAAGACAAAGACGTTGTTGAAAATCAGGCATTCCACCATTCAAGGCAGACGGGACGATGTTGACCTTTTCACGTTTTTTTACGTGTCATCACTATGTTTCAGTCCGGCCGCCTTGCATTGCTGACTGGGCAAGACGTCCTAACTGATAGCAGAGCTAGGACCTCAACTCTGAACTTAATATCATCGTCATTGCTTATCCCACCTATAAATAGAGGTGCAAGGAATTGGGAGGTTATAATTCATCTAGACTGCAAAGTTCTACAATGAACACATCCATGGCTACGACTATCTTGCTGCTTTTTGGTTTGATGATCTCTCGCCTAACACTTTCAGGTATGTGTATATGCAAATTTGTATTTTGTTCACAAGATGATAATTTTTAGGTAGTATTTTATCATCTATATATAATGGCTTGGATGTGCTAGAGATCAAGCTCCATCTTTGTTTGCAAGGATCCTCGGAAGTAAGCATCGTGTTCTATTCTTGCACTAATTAAGGGCCTAAGGTCTTTGACACTGTCGACACTGTCCATTGAAGTAACATCTAGGACAACGATAAAAAAAAAAAAATATATAGAAAATCTCCAAGGTTGTATCCTTATATCACATATAATGTCAGTTATTGAGCTCTTGATCTTGTCAGGCTCCTCACTTGACTCTGAAGTTAGTCATAAACTTAAAGTCTGTTGTAAGAGGAGTAGTCAATGGACTAGGTTGGTAGCATTGATTTTTCCGGCAAGTGTTATGAATTTCACTCTGTTGATAAGCTAGTTTGTTCGGAAAATAACGTTTGTGCTTCCAAGTCCGAAGACATCAAGAGCAGCTATTTACAGGCTATTTCTTAATCACAAACAGTATTAAGAACTAGCATCATGTATACATCGCAGTACTGATGGCTATCAGTACTCTTACATCTAAACTCATCAGCATTCGGTTTATATGTTGCAGATGCACAATCCATCGGGGTTTGTTATGGAAAGAATGGAAACAATTTGCCATCTGATCAGGAAGTTGTGAGTCTTTTCCAAACAAATGTTATTCGAAGGGTGCGAATTTATGATCCGAACAGAGACACACTTGAAGCCCTTAGAGGATCAAACATAGAAGTCATCCTCGGTGTCCCCAACGACAAACTTCAGAGCCTTACTGATGCCTCAGCTGCAGCAACCTGGGTTCAAGACAACGTTGTGGCCTACTCATCCAATGTCAGGTTCCGCTACATTGCTGTTGGCAATGAAGTACACCCTGGAGATGCAAATGCACAATCCGTTCTACCAGCAATGCAGAACATACATAACGCAATAGCATCCGCCAATTTACAAGGTCAAATCAAGGTTTCAACAGCGATAGACACAACTTTGTTGGGCAGCTCCTACCCTCCGTCGGCTGGGTCCTTTAGTGCCGGTGCAAGTTCACACATAAACCCTATCATCAACTTCTTAAGGACCAACGGCTCACCACTTCTTGCAAATGTGTATCCCTACTTCAGCTACAGGGACGACCCACAAAACATTGATCTTAGCTATGCCTTGTTTACCTCACCAGGTGTCGTGGTGCAAGATGGTCAATATGGATACCAGAATTTGTTTGATGCATTGTTAGATGCTCTTTATGCTGCTCTCGAGAAAGCAGGTGCCCCAAATTTGAACATTGTTGTATCGGAAAGTGGCTGGCCATCTGAAGGTGGGACTGCAGCAACAGTTGACAACGCAGGAACTTTCTACAGGAATTTGATTAATCATGTGAAACAAGGGACTCCCAGAAGATCTGGACAGGCTATAGAGACATACTTGTTTGCAATGTTTGATGAGAATCTGAAGGCAGCAGGAATTGAACAACATTTTGGTCTCTTCCTCCCCAACAAACAGCCTAAGTACCAACTTACTTTTGGTTAATAGAAAAAACATTGTAGTATGTTACACCGAATGAAGGTTTGAATAAGAGTGTTTGTGCTCGTGTACTACCAGACTTATTCATAAAATACAATAAACTTATTTGCATTATCTCTAGTTTCTTGACTGTTGCTGAGAAAGTTGCTTGATCCTCCCAAGAGTATACATACTGTACTGTTTAGTTTAAATTAAGAGAGAGGAAGAGACATGAGACAGGGGAGGAGTCCAACCTATATAATTAATAAACATTTAACCCTTTTAAATATTTAAATTCTAAATTTGTTTTTTTAAAAAAAAATTACTAGTTTGAGTTTTAAAAATCTTAAAATCATTAGAGATTTTCATGATCCTTAATTTTAGAAATCGTGAAATTAATGAAGATATACATAAGCTATTTAAACATTCATATTAATAAAAAAATATATTTTTTATCATATAATAACAAATTAGGTGGATCTCCTGTTCAATAATCATAAACGTTCAATGGTTGTAATTAGAATTTATGAGTTTGGAGTACCATATGGATACACGTTTTTAAAATAAGCATAACATGAGTATGCTCTGAGGATTAGATTTTTGTTTTATTTTTTAGAACTTTAGAAAAAAACCACTTTTACAAATAACAAAGATCAAACTTCCAAAAATGTTTATACTAATAATTCATTCTTCACAAAAAAAAAATCCAAAATTATATCAAAATAATTAACAAGAATTATTATTTTTTAAAAGTTTTCTAACAACAATCATGATTAAGGCTTCTTTAATTTGTTCTCATATTGACCTCGACATCCTATTTAAAGTACATGGTTGCAAAGGTAGAAAGTGATTTTGACAAACTGAATGATCAAGAAAAAACTCAAGAAGGAAGAAGATTAATTCCTTGATTTAAGATTGAGGTTCAAAATTTATTTTGTTAAAATTTATTTTTTAAATTTAAATTTAAATTTTTTATATTTTTAAATTGTTTTGATATATTAATATCAAACTGGATTTTTTTAAAAAAAATATTATTTTAATGTATTTCTGATTAAAAAATATTTTAAAAAATAAACACAATATAATTTAAAAATACTTAAAATTTTAATTTTACTATAATTTATAATGATTTAGTTATTTCAATTTCCAATTATTTAGATGCACAATATCACATGATTGAATCATGTATTTAAAACAATATATTGTGATTAAAAAAAAACGAATAAACTAAAAAACTTCCTTTTGAATTACTCTTGTAAACAAGCAACTCAAATTAGTAAATTTATGTGACTATTTATGGAAGGGAATTTATACTATTTACTAATTTGGTATGCATGAGTCCGACCCCTATATCTTCGAATATCTTGCCATATAATAATGTTCACCGTAAGATCGCCTCTCTCTCTCTCTCTCTCTCTCTGTATGCTGAGAAGCAGGGGAAGAGTTAGAAACTACCACAGATTTTATATCAACATCAAAGAGAATCTTTTAGGGTTACTTTTTCTTTTCTTTTCTTGTTTTTCCCTGTTGTTTGTTGGATTCTTGATGTCTGGCCTAGAATCTGTGACTGGTACAAAACTCGCCCTAGCTCTGTACATTGTATACATAGCATATATCATGACTGTAAGTATATGTGTGTGTAACTCTGAGCTATTTTTTGCATATATAGTGCATATAACATTCTTTTTTCTTATTATTTCGGTTTTCACGTTTTTTCTTTTGCATGTGCGTTGGCCTCTTCGCTTACTTGGTTCGGTTGCTTAGGTTTTGTTTGCTTTTAGGGCTTTTTCTTTTTTCTCGCTTTTGGGTCTTGTTTGGAGACTTTTTTTTCTCCATGAGCATCAGTTGATCTTTGTACTTTTTTTGTTCTCTTAATAATTCTGTCGTTTTTTCATCACTGATTTTCTTTCTAAGATATAATCCAACTTTGTTTCCTACTCGAACCAGCTGGTGCACAATCTGTAGGTGTCTGCAACGGACGGTTGGGAAATGTGCCTTCTGAACAAGAAGTAGTAGATTTTTATAGAAGCAATGGCGTTGGCAGAATGTGAATCTATGATCCAAATTAAGCAACCCTCCAGGCTTTTGGAGGTTCAAACAATATTGAGCTTACCCTTGGCGTTCCTAATGAAAACCTTCAGGCGTTTGCTGATGCCTCATGAGCTGCAAGCATTTGGGTTGAAGCCAGTGTTATAGCCTACTCACCGACGTCAAGTTTCGATAAGTTTCAGTCGGTAAGGAAGTCAAGGCTGGTGATGCGGCAGCTCAATTTGTTCTACCTGCAATGCAAAATATCTACAATGGCAATCTGCTAATTTAAACATTAAGGTATCTACTTCAATAGAGCAATCTTTGTTAGGCGCTTCTTATCCTCCATCAGCAGGTGCATATACGTATAGTACTAGTGCAGGTCAATACATTTTCCCAACAGTCCAATTCCTTTCAAGCACCGGGGAACCACTTCTTGCCAAATCCGTGCACGTACCTCAGCTATATTGATAACCCACAACATTTCCATAATCTTTTTGATGCATCGCTGGATGCCCTCTACTCTGCACTTAGAGAGCAGGTGGTTCCAACGTGGAGATAGCTGTATCGGAGACTGGCTGGCCTTCGATGAGGCATGATCATCATGCAGCTACGATTAGTCACGACGATCAATTGAGACTTATTTGTTTGCCGTGTTTGATGAAAACCAGAAGGGTGGAGCTGATCAAACTGGGAGACATTCTGGCTCTTTTTCCCCAGTAAACAGCCCAAGTACCAGCTCAACTTTTCTTACAAGAGTTCTGATTTCAGTTTTTTTAAAAAAATTAATTGGTAGATGTTTTTTAAGGCATTTTTAACTTCATTTTAGCGTGCCTTGTTCCGCTCATGGTTTTGCTACCACATAATTGTGGTTTGTTGTTTCATTTACAAGAAATTTTTTCATTATTATTATTATTTTTTGGTAACAAACTAAATAAGATGCTCTTGATCATGGAATTTTTATCTTGATCAAGGGATGCCTTTATTTGTTTTGTTGTTTTAGATTCATAAACAAATTTATTCTGGTGATTTAGATCAATGGTAATTCCTGTAATTTCCTAGAGCTGGCAGTTCATACAGGAGCATTGCATTCGGCGGCCCTTTCCTGTTTTGTTATGTGTTAATATTTCCTCTGTGGTATACCCTTAATATATACATACATATACATATACATATATAGCTACTGATTAACCCTAAGAAACACTTGGGTGCTACTTGTTTATACTATAAACTGCTCATGAGCCAATGCTTTGGTATGAGCTCCTATAAAACTAGTTATTTTTTACATTTTACATTTTGATTGTAATGTTAAACAACTTTGTTTGGTCTTTCTGATCTTTTGTCTAGTTTTTCCTCCTGGATGTTGCTTTTTCAATTTCTAATAATATTGTTATCGATCTTCGTCTTTTATCAAATAGCAACAACTTCAGACATGGATTTGTTTCTGTGACATGAATATTTGTCAGGGACGAATAGCGTCGATGATCGAAGAGTTACTACAAATGTGCGCTTAACAGATCAAGCTGGCAATCCAATATGCCAGAATAGTTATCCTCCGAGAGTAATCAATCAAGTGGGCAGAGAAGTTGTGAACGCCACATCTGAGACTAATTAATAGTCGTGGTCCTAGCCTTAATAATCTTCAAAATTCTGCCAGAGCATATGATCCACGACGGATAATCCGAGGCGAGATTGTCCAAATAGAAGCAGAAGATCAATTCACTTGGGAGACAGATGATTTTTAGGAAATTAGAGAAAGAAAAGCTTTCGTAATTACTGGCATCGCTCATGCAATTGTCTGTAAGTCCAGGCTAAACTTGACAGCCTGTTATTTTTTTATGAGACCATGCAATTCTCTTCTTTATTATGTTACTGCAAGAATGGTGATCCAAGCTAAAAGATGATATATATATATATATATATATATATACTTGGCACTTGCAGCTTCCAGATTTTGAAAACATCAAGTCGATGCCATAGAAACATTAATAGTATTATGTATCCCGGAAATTAAGCCACCTCAGAATCTTCTCTTACAGGGTGATTCCACGGTTCTGTTTTTCGGTGACTGAAAATACTGCTTTGGTGAGATCCTGTTGATTAAATTATTAGTACATTAACTTTATGTTTTTTCTCAATTGAGTATATAGACTTTAATTTTCTTCATTTGAGTACAACGACTTTTCTAAAACTTCCAATCAACTACTTCCATTAATTGCTCCTTTCAGTTAGGATTTTTTTTTACTTTGTGAGAAAATAGCTACGATGCTCGTTAGCCCAAATCCATTACCATATTGTATGATATTGTGGTGATGAACTTGTAAATTGAAAAGAGAGAATAGACTTTGCTGGAATGAATGAATATTATTGATCACATCACGTGTATATATATACAAGAGCATTTACAGTCATTCCAATGGGTTAGGAATCAATTACGTACTGTCCTGCAATTTATCTTCCTAGAGAATTAGTTTTACAGTAGGAATCCTAAAGTATACATGTTACCTATTCCTAATAGGATTCTTAACACTCCCCCTCAAGTTGGAGAGTGTATATCCTGCACTCCCAACTTGTAGACCATAGGAACAAAATTTTCTTTCCCCAAGGGCTTGGTAAAGATGTCTGTCAATTGATGCTCGGAGTTTACATGTCTTGTTATCACAGAACCGTCTTGGACTTTGTCTCTAATATAGTGGCAATCCATCTCGATATGTCTCGTGCGCTCATGAAAGACTGGGTTGGCTGCAATATGCAGTGCAGCCTTGTTATCACAGTATAACAAAGCAGGTTCATGATGTAAAAGCCCTAAATCCCTCAAAAGGTATCGGAGCCATGTCAACTCACAACATGCTCCTGTCATCGCACGATACTCTGCTTCTGCAGAGGAGAGTGAAACTGTTTTCTGTCGTTTTGATCTCCAAGATATCAATGAAGGGCCAAGGAACACGCAGTACCCTGTGGTAGATCTCCTAGTTAATAGACAGCCTGCCCAATCTGAGTCTGAATAAGCCCTCAATTTGAAATCAGTGTTTGAGGAAAAGAACAAGCCTTGACCAGGCGCACCCTTCAGGTATCGGACAACCCGAAGGGCTGCTTCCATATGGAGCTTTCGGGGTTGGTGCATAAATCTACTCAAAACATGCACAGCATAGGTGATATCTGGTCTTGAAACAGTCAAATAAATCAATCTTCCAACAAGTCTCCTGAATCGACCCGGGTCTTTGAGCAAATCACTCTTGTCCGACAATTTTAACCCACGTTCCATGGGTGTATTGACAGGGGCTGCACCCAATAACCCTGCATCCTCAATAATTTCCAATGCATACTTTCGTTGAGTAATGAAAATTCCATTTTTGGAGGCTGAAAACTCTATACCAAGGAAGTATTTTACGGGGCCAAGATCTTTAAGATTAAATTGACTGTGCAGGAATTTTTTAGTCATATCAACACTAATAGGATCATTTCCAGTAATCAAGATGTCATCAACGTATATTAAGAGAGCAGTGAATGACTTATCTCGTTGTTTGGTAAATAGAGAGTGGTCGGCCTGAGATTGTTCGAATCCAGCAGAGCAGATGGCTTTAGAGAACTTTGCAAACCATTGGCGTGATGCTTGTTTCAGCCCGGGACTTATGGAGATGGCACACTAACTGTTCCTCCCCCTGTCGAAGTAGCCCCGGCGGCGGAGACATATAGATCTCTTCTGAAAGATCACCATGTAAAAAGGCGTTATGGACATCTAATTGATGGAGTGTCCATCCTCGTGCTGCAGCCAGAGCAAGCAAGCAGCGAACGGATACAATTTTTGCAGTGGGGGAGAAGGTGTCTTGATAATCAATTCCCTCAAGTTGGGTGAAACCCTTAGCAACCAGGCGGGCTTTTAATCTCTCCACAGAGCCATCGGACTGGTGTTTGACCTTGTAGACCCACCGGCAGCCAATCAAAGTTTTGCCCGTGGGTAATGGAGTGAGGGACCAAGTACCATTTTGCTGAAGTGCTTGTAATTCAGACTGCATAGTTGCCTGCCATTCAGGATGAGCAGCAGCTTCTGAATAAGAATGAGGTTCTGTGACCTGGCTGATTGTGGCAATAAAGGAGCGATGTAGAGGTTGATATCTGTGGTATGAAACATAAGCTGCCAGTGGATAGCGGGTGCCTTTGGGTGGACCGGGTAGGGAGGAGAATGATTGGGCAGTGTAGACATTGGAGCATACATAGTCACTGAGTTTGGCTGGGGGGCCAGCATGGCGGTTGGATCGACGAGGCGGTGTAGGTGTGGGTGGTATGTTTGTGTTTATGTCATTAGAGGGGGTTGGTGTTTCAAGTGTGTCTGATTCCAGTGAGAGAGGGGTGGGTGGTGGATGTGGGTGGTCAATCGGCAGTGTTTGATGGATTGAAGGATCGATTGGCTTTGGGCGGTGGCTGTATGTGCGGAGAGAGGTGGGGGGATGGGTAGATTGCGTGTCTGATGGGTGAATTTGGGTGGTTTGTGATGGTGGTTTTGGCAATGGAAAGGGGATAGAAAGATTATGATCGGTGGTAATTAGTGGGATGGGACCAGGGTCATAATGTTGGGAAAAAAAAAATTAGGTTTGGCATTTGCAAATGGGAAGGTATTTTCATGAAATCGCACATCACGGCTAGTAAAAAAAATTTTGTTGGATAAATCAAATAATTTGTATGCTTTTTGACCGATAGGGTAACCGATAAAAACAGAAGGAATGGAACGGGGAGCAAATTTATGAGGAGTGTGGACATTGGTAGCATAAGCTAAACAACCAAATACGCGGAGATGAGAAAAAGAAGGTTGTTTTGAATAAAGAATTTCAAAAGGAGTTTTGAAAGAGAGGACATGAGAAGGGAGTCGATTGATGATGTGGACAGCAGTGAGGGCACATTCACCCCAAAATTGGAGTGGGAGTTGAGCATGAAATCTCAAAGCATGAGCTACTTGTAAAATATGATGATGCTTGCGTTCCACAACCCTATTTTGTTGAGGCGTGTAAACACAAGAATGTTGAAAAAGAGCTCCTTTTTCTTGAAGGAAAGGGCGAAGTGAGAGGAATTCTCCCCCATTATCACTTCGGAGAATTTTAATGTGAACTTCAAATTGAATGAGAACATGATTGAAAAAAAAATTTAGGAGTGATTGTGCCTCATTTTTATGTTTCATTAAAAAAATCCATGTAAAACGTGTAAAATCATCAACAATAGTGAGGAAGTAATGAGCACCAGAGAGAGAAGGATGTCGATAAGAACCCCAAATATCACAATGAATCATTGCAAAAGGTTTTGTAGAGGAAATCACACTAGGATTAAAAGGTAAACGACTTTGTTTTGCCAAAGGGCATACAGAGCAAATAGTGTTTGATTGAATGGAAAAATTTAAAAACTTTTTAGCAATAAAACGTAAGCGGGAAGGTGATGTGTGGCCTAAACGGTTATGCCAGAGATCGGTGGATGAGATGGTAAGGTGGCAGGTTGGTTGAGTGATGGTGGATGAAGGGTTGATCATATTTTGCTTTGTCGCCAGAGCCACCAAATAGTAAAGTCCGTTATGCTGTTTACCCAAACCAATCATCCTCCTCGTAACCAGATCTTGCAAAAGACACCAATAAGGGAAGAAAATTATTGAGCAATTCAGGTCTCTTGTCAAACGACTGACAGATATCAAATCTACTTTAAATGTAGGTACACATAACACATTGTGCAGATAATAGACAGAATTAAAAGGTAAAGAACCCTTTGCAATAATTTTAGCCTTTTCTCCACTAGGCAATAGTACTGGAGGTAATGTGCATTTGATATGCTTGTCAGAAAATAGCTTAGAAGAAATGTGATATGTCGCTCCGCTATCAATGATCCAACTGCGGGATGTGACTTCAGACAAACCTGGTTTAGATATGACATTTGCATGAGAGCTGGGTCCTTCATTTTTATTGTCTAAAAGTGATAGGAGCTGTTTCAATTGTTCCTGTGAAATCCCGATAAGTGGTTGTCCATCTTCTGGAGAGGCTTCTTTGGACACATGATTAGCTACTGGATTTTTGGTGCTGAAATGTTTTGACCCTGACCCATACCTTGTCTTTGGGTGACCCGGTGGGTACCCATGTAATTCATAACAGGTCTGTATCCAGTGACCCCCTTCTCCACAGTGTGAACAATAAGGGCGTCCTCTGCCTCCGCCAGAGCGCCGTCTGTCATGTTGAAATCGTTGTCCTCCACTGTTATTTTCTGGTGATTTCTCTTGCGATCTGAAATCATGTGATCCATATGAATGGTGGAATCGCTCCGGTCTCCCTGTTCTTGCATTAAAATTGCCAGTTCTTCTACTGTTGTTGTGTTGTACTGCCATGGCGGCACTGTTACCAGAACAATCACCTGTAAGCGTTGAGCTTAGGTGTCGTTGTTTCTCTTCTTGTGAGATTGAGGAGTATGCTTGACGAATTGAAGGGAGAGGATTCATTAGCAAGATCTGTCCGCGAATGGCACTGTAAGAATCATTCAATCCCATTAAAAATTGCATCAATTTTTGTTGTTCTTGCTGTGTTCCCTGCATTGTGTCGTTATAGGAGGATAGCCCATCCCACAATCCTTTCAATTTCGTGTAATATGTAGAGATTGAGAGTTGTTCTTGCCGGAGGCAAGCAATGTCTCGTTGAATTTCAAAGATGCGAGGTGCATTGCTTTGGGAGAATCGTTCATGTAGATCTTCCCATACTTCATTAGCAGTTGAGTAGTAGATGACACTATCTGAGATTTCTGGGTTAAGAGTATTGATAATCCAAGAATGAATCATATCGTTGCACCAAGACCATGCTGCATATTCTTCATGATTGATTTCTTCTGAGGGAGCTTTGATTGTGCCATTGACGAACCCTAATTTATTTTTGGAATTTAAGGCCAGAGTCATGGCTCTTTTCCAAGTAGAATAATTGTCTCCATTTAATGGTTTTGAAATCAGGATTAATCCTGGATGATCTGAATGGTGAGTGAAATAGGGACTTGAGATATTTGTTTTTGAAGAATCCATAGAAAACAATGGAAAGGAAAGATCGAAAGAAAAGATGCTAAGGATTGTGAATTTAGGTTCTCAGCTCTGATACCATGTAAATTGAAAAGAGAGAATAGACTTTGCTGGAATGAATGAATATTATTGATCACATCACGTGTATATATATACAAGAGCATTTACAGTCATTCCAATGGGTTAGGAATCAATTACGTACTGTCCTGCAATTTATCTTCCTAGAGAATTAGTTTTACAGTAGGAATCCTAAAGTATACATGTTACCTATTCCTAATAGGATTCTTAACAGAACTGCATGATTTACATGGCATACATGATGATATTGTAAGATAGGCTAACATGTGGTACTAGCTCTAAATGTCTCTCAGTAATGTGGAGAATTTTATAGAAACAGTTAAAGTTATGCAGAAGAGGAAGCAAATCTTACAATCTAATGCGTAGGTTTCCAGGTAGCTGCATAAAACGGGATCAATTCACTTGGGAGACAGATGATTTTTAGGAAATTAGAGAAAGAAAAGCTTTCGTAATTACTGGCATCGCTCATGCAATTGTCTGTAAGTCCAGGCTAAACTTGACAGTCTGTTATTTTTTTATGAGACCATGCAATTCTCTTCTTTATTATGTTACTGCAAGAATGGTGATCCAAGCTAAAAGATGATATATATATATATATATATATATATATATATATATATATATATATATACTTGGCACTTGCAGCTTCCAGATTTTGAAAACATCAAGTCGATGCCATAGAAACATTAATAGTATTATGTATCCCGGAAATTAAGCCACCTCAGAATCTTCTCTTACAGGGTGATTCCACGGTTCTGTTTTTCGGTGACTGAAAATACTGCTTTGGTGAGATCCTGTTGATTAAATTATTAGTACATTAACTTTATGTTTTTTCTCAATTGAGTATATAGACTTTAATTTTCTTCATTTGAGTACAACGACTTTTCTAAAACTTCCAATCAACTACTTCCATTAATTGCTCCTTTCAGTTAGGATTTTTTTTTACTTTGTGAGAAAATAGCTACGATGCTCGTTAGCCCAAATCCATTACCATATTGTATGACATTGTGGTGATGAACTGCATGATTTACATGGCATACATGATGATATTGTAAGATAGGCTAACATGTGGTACTAGCTCTAAATGTCTCCCAGTAATGTGGAGAATTTTATAGAAACAGTTAAAGTTATGCAGAAGAGGAAGCAAATCTTACAATCTAATGCGTAGGTTTCCAGGTAGCTGCATAAAACGGGATGATAAAAGCATGCAATATTGAAACAGATCTGTGGACTATTCACTGGACCTTTCAGCCAGAGTATTGTATTCCTCTCTCAAGCTGTTGTATTTGTCACTCAAGCTCTTGAAAACTTCTTTTTTGTCCTCTAAAGCATCCTTCCTTTTCTTCTCCAGATCAAGCTTCACTGCAACGATTTGACTCTTCAGCTCTTCAACCTTTCTGGTTTTCTCCTCATGCTGCTTCTGCAGTGCTTCCAGCCCAGAAGGGTTTTTTCCTATATTTCCAAGAAGATACTCTAATGCTACCAAATATTAGAAACAGTAATTGCAAGAAAATTGATTTTTAAAAAGAAAAAAGAAGGGCACCTGAGAAGGAATTGCTTGATGTGCCGCTGCTGCTGTCCATGCTAAAGAATTAAGTTAATTTCTGAAGGAACAAAATGAAAGAAAGTTACTACTACTCGAAAAATACCAAGACATAAAATGTTCCCAAGCATTTGTCTCCCTATACATGCTCCTTAAATTAACTGCCTTCAATTTTCCCCATCATATCTGTAACATCGTTTCCTAATGCATGTACCTTCAGAGCCCTGCCTCCATAAACTTTTCTGTCCAAGGCCCACTTATTTAGTCAAAACATCCTCGTTAAATGTGAACAAGTTAGATGGACATCCACAGGAAGATCTCACCCTTTCTACTGGTTTTCTACAATTTGATCATGTGCCTGGTGCATGTTTGTGTTTGATTTTAAACCATGCTTTTCCATGGTTGTGGTGCCTGATGTTATATGTTCGCGTGTATGCATGCATTAACCATTTCTTGACTTGTTCTTTCTGGTCTATTTGATGTCACCCCAGTTCCTGAACCATGTGTGCCCGAACTTACGTTTGCAAAACTAGCTAGAAAGAAGAAAGAAAAATAGCATTCGCTTTGAAATTTAACTAGAGAAAAACAACTCGATCCAAAGCTTTCGTATGCAATGTCCATTAGGGAAGCTTGCTGCCAAAGTGTAATACATTAAACTCAGGCTCGAGTCTTTCCCCGAGATGCATATCATTGATCGAATAACACTCAAACGCAGCTTTTTAGAATGCTGAGAAATACCATTTATGACATAGATGAGAATTAAACTCCCTTAGTCACAAAAATCAAAGCAAATGATATGATCACTGCTTCTTACTACTACCAAGTAATATGAAATCACATGTTAATGAAGGGACTGAATGTGTTGGTGTCGAAGTGAAGAAAACTCTCGTGGGGTGAGAAAAACAAAAAGGAAGCAACTATTATTGGATGGGCATCTCATTGATTCTCTAGACTTGGCCCATCTAGTGACCTAACTGGAGCATGTGAGCATGTCCCCAACGTGTTGAGACAGGATTCCCCTATTAGACACATAGCCCATTTATCACCCAAGGGCCTCCATTTGGAATCTTCGTTCGTAACAAATACACTAGCAAATTTATATTTTAAAAAAAAAAAAACAAGAGGAGGACGGGGAGAACAAAATTAGCTTACTCCATGCAGCTCTGAATGGCATTAGTTTAGAGGAGGGCAGGGAGAAAACTTAGAAGGCAAGAGAGTGTTTGATCTTTGGTTTTATACATAGAGCTTCAAGATTTCAACAAACAGCGAAAAGCTTCTTCGATAATGGTATATGGAACTAACCTCGGAGTTCACTGTGTTATATCACGCAAGAACTGCACTCTTCTTGCTTTATGGTGGCCCCTTCACTGTGAAATCTGATATGGTGTGACCCCTGAGTGAACAGAACAACAACTTTATATACAAGCATGACCGGTCATGGAAGGTATAGCTCGGTAGATCATGGGCAAGCAGAAAAGCAAATTCCAAAAACCATGACAGGAGGGCATCTTCCTCTGATGGAAACAAAATCATAGCTGTGGATTCTGGCGCAGATATTTGCCTGGCCATTAATGTGAAAATCTCTCTCACCCTCCTCACGAGCCTCTTACAGTGCCATCAAGAATCAGACCATAGCGCTTGGAAGGGACAGGAACATGTGTTTCCATAAAGCTGGTATCATGCGCAAAGCAAAACAAAAGAGCAACTTCATTGTCCAGTAGCTAAAAGTTGCTTCTGCGATCACAAGAGTTAGCATGCCAGGTTCATAATATCTCCAAAAGAGTTATAATTAGATCAGAAAAAATAGAAAAATTCTCAGCTTTCTTTTTTTCCAAGGTTTAAATGGATGCAGCCCACTGTCCAGTGCCTGTTATTCGGAAGAGGATGGGCTTGTCTCTTAAGACAGAAAAACAGAGCTGCAGCTATTATTTGGAATATATTGGGCCATGCTGTGAATCGCAATAATGGGTGTGTGGAACTTTACTTCCTAAAACAAGACCATCACAGAAAACCTGGTTTTGATGGCGAATTTCCTATCTGTCTTTTCACAGTTGACTGGACACACACCCAATTAGTAGTGATTCTGGCAGGTGGGCTCAAGCAGGGTTGCATTTTTCTGGTTCATCACTGCCTAATTTGGATCTGACCCACTTGACCATCTGAGCTCTTCTTTTCTCCATTTTACCTGATTATATATATATATATATATATATATATATATATATATATATTGAAAGTCCCTTCTTCAAGAAATGTATCGAAAGTCCAATTTTACATTGCCAGGAGAGTTTTTCATATAAGCTTTTAATCGATCGATCTTGGTGGAAACAGATGGACATAATTATCTGCAGTATAAAGTTGTTGAACCTTCCATATCATACTATCAGTGGAAGGGATAGACTGGTCAATTTTTTTCCCTAATTCTTTTTTTCTCATTCGAAAACTCTCGTTGACTGTTGGATGACACGGTAATAAAATTATTTTTAAAAAAATATAATAAAAATATAGAGTTGGTAGACATCTATTTAATATTCTTGTAAGAACTAATTTGATGGGTTAATTTTAAAATTTCTCGATTTGATTTCTTACTTAACCCAAGTTTAAAATTAAATTATGTGGTAGTTGGTTCGATGTGATCCAGTTAACATAACCGATCCAAAATCAACTCGACAAACCATAAAAAAAAAATTTAAGGAATAATTTGAGAAAAAAAGATAAAATTGACATGAAAAAAACACATAACTTAATGTCTTACCTATCACATGTTTAAAGTTAAATCGTGTTGGAGTTACTCTGATGTAACACAATCGACTTTATTAGTCCATAAACAACCCGGTTGAGCAATAAAACAAAACAAATTGAGGATGAAATGGAGAGAAAAATAATGAAATTAACAAGAAAAAAACCTATTAACCATACTCTTTACTTGTCCTGAATTTAAAATTAAATCGTATAAGAGTTACTCGACGTAATTCAATTGACTTTTTCGGTCCAAAAACCACCTAAACAATTGTTAAAAAAAAATCTTACAACGAAATTAAAGGGGGGAAAAAAGATAGGAAAGAAGAAGAAAAACAAAGGAAATTTCATTAAGTTTTCCAGGTATTTTTTAGAGTCTGTTTGGCAACGCGTTAACGGTTGCGTTTCTTTAAAAATACACTTATTAAGTGTTTGGTTACATATTCTTAAAAAATCAAAAAACATGGGTCCCACCATTTATATGCGGCAGGACCACGATTTTGGCGAAGCAATAAAATCCTGCTTTTTTCACAAATTTCAACCGGTGGTTGGAACTCTCTAGATATTAGTGGCTAATTACACGAACAGTGCAAGTGAATTGCACTGTGCACACGAACAGTGCAAGTGAATTGCACTGTTCACGTGAACAGTGCAATTCACTTGCACTGTTCGCGTGAGGTTTTTTTTTTTTTTTCAATATGTTTATTTTCTATATATTTTTTTTAAAAAAAAAAAACTAGTTTAGAGTAAATTAAATTTACTTCTATTGCCATGTAAACAATATTTTTTTTCCTGAAAAACTAGTGTAAAGTGAATTAAATTCACTTGCACTGTAATATCAAATCAATTTTATTTCTGATAATATTTTATTATTTTATCTAATTTTATTGCACGCTTAAAAAATGCTTAAAAAATTATAGAAATTGTAGTTATTGTCGGATGAATTTTGTACGTAATGGAATTGTAGATGGTTTAATGGAATAATAAAAAATATTTCATATAAAGTATTATTTATTTCATGAAATAATAACAATAGTTAAATCTACAACATTTAAATTAAAAACCATCAATATTAATATATATATTTTAAAATTATTTTATAATTTTAATTTCAAAAGCATTCTTAACTAAACACATTAAACTACTTTTTATTCAACCTCAATTTCAATCACAGTTTTAACCAAACACCTATTTTTTCAAACCAACCACAATTAAAAGTACTTTTTATAAAACAACTTTTTTAAACCACAATCACAACAGCTATCGTAATACTAAATACACTCTTAGTATAACATGTAATGGTAATATATATTTTTCTTGTTTGTCTTCTTCCTTATTGAGGATATCATCTTGTTCGGGGTGTTTTTTTTTTTTTTTGGTCATTGAGGTGTGTATCCTTGGATGATTAGTTTCTTAAACTTGTCGGGAAAAGTCTCAAATAAGGTGAATAAATGTCTTTCATTTTATGAAAATGAAACGCGAGCGAAGACAAAAACAAGGTTGGTATGAGAACTTGGGACCGGTTAAAACATCGCCATGATCACTGTAAATTAAGCTCATTTACAACTGAGAAAACAGAAGCAGACATTTTGATGGGGGGAGTGTGTCATATCTGCACCAAAAGCGGGCAACTAAATTAGATGCAGATGACATGTTAACATCACAAACAACACAGGAAATGAGAGTCAATGTCATCTAAAGACTACTTGACAAGATATCTGTATACAACATAAAACTGATATCGACTAGTCAACTGCGGTGGTCCATAAGCTCTATGCACACTGGAGAAGATATTACTCCAGACATGATCTTATGCAGGCAAAGGACTGGGGCCTAGCCTCAGGCAGACACTTTGATCAATCATGGGAAATTAATTAGCTTTATTTATACTCTTGTCGCAAATCTGAACTAATTGCAATTTCTCAGGTTACAAGACTGTTCATAGCCTCAGGACTATAATGGACTTCAAGAATGTGGAGTTGCAAGGCAAAATCTGATGACGAACATGAGATGGCCAGAAACAAAGGAAGCACATGCAGAACTGCCATTTTCCACAAAACCATAGCAGAACACAGGGGATCCAGTCAAGTACCAAGAAACCACAAGAATTAAAAACAAACACTTCAACAAAGCTGAGAGGGAAATGAGTAGGATACCCAGAGCATCTTTCAGCATTGTCAGCACCCACGTGACAAGAGTGGCCTTTTCCCCACATGTGGACCTGACGCAACAACATGAGACAAAAGAGTCCCAGAAAGCGTGCCTTGATCATCTGAAAGAGAGAGAACCAAATTTCACCATCACTTTTTTCAACCTTCCTTCTCTTTTTAGTTCACTTTCTTCAATGATTCCAAAGCGGGTAGGAGTTTTAACTTCGACTAACAAAAACGTCAAGCTGGAAACACAAGGGAAAGGACCATTTTTTTTCTTCATATCCTACTCAGCATGATAACTACGCATTGAATTCTGATCCTCTTAACACCGTTTAAAAGGCTGCTTAATGTTCAACAATTATAAGAAAACGATGGTAAGAGATTGTAAACGTGATATTGTCATAACAACAAGAGCCATGATATTTGAAGTCCAGCGACAGTCTGTGGTCCAGCACACAACCTACAGCAGGGCAAGAAGTAGCTAAGAGAAGATCCTACTCAAACTAGTTCGTCCGTCCACCACGTATGTAAAATGCAGTTGCTGTTAGTAGTGTATCGTATTGATGACAAGGATGGCAATCTAGCTGAGGTAATCTCTGCGGATCTACCATCAAGTGAAGGTATCATATGGGCTATACATCAACAGGATCTTTCTTCCTTCTATGTGCTTCTCTATTTTTCTGCATGGACAAACAAAAAACAATCCAAAATCATAAAGAAATCATTTGAACAGTATGAAAAGTTCATACATCTGTCGCCTCAGAATTCAAATGGAGGAATGATGCCTTACCCTAGTTAAGTTAATCTCTTTGGCCACACTAAACTTTATTACCTACAAAACATTGGCTACATCCAAAATATAACCAATCAGAAAAAAGGATTGTCCATTGGAAATAACCTTCTGTTTCAATTGAATCAAATTATAGCAAGCAGGTAGAACCTTGGCATTTAGAACTCAATTAGAAGCCTCGTTGCTGGTAGATGTGGTGGGTACTGATGCATCATTTTCAGAATTCGAAGAGACGGATAACTCATTGCTTTCTTCAACTTCAGCCCGAGATGGGGACATGTCCGGATGCTGATTCTCAGAAGATTTTGTGAGGCTATCATGTTCCAAATTGCTTCCATGGCTACAAAATACAAACCAGAACATTAGGGGGAAATAATAAGGGGGGGGTGTTCAGATCTAAAGAAGAATCACAAATGGCATTTTGATATAACAGATGAACCTTACTGAGTCTGCAATTCAATACCTTTCAGTGAAGCTCTCCACCTTGCAATTAACAGTGTCATTGTTCTGAATGCAAGCTGCATTCACTTCATCCTGAAGATTCTCTGCAACAACAGGAACAAGGGTGGATTTAGAGCCACCTGAGCAATTCCCATTGTCTGCCAAAAGCAAGTTACATTAGTAGTACCAAAGCTTCTCCATCTCTGACCTAATATGTTTCAAACACTAACCTTCTAATGTTATCTCATTCTTGCCATCAGAGGTTAGAATATCAGTTTGAATGATGGGAGTATGATGAGTGGGCAGAGAAATGGGAGCACCAACAGAGAGACTATGCTGGTGATGATGTGCATGATCTCCCCTCAAATCTGGAAGTTGCAGATTAATTAACCTTCTCCCCTGGAGTTCAATAGCTTGCTGCAGCTCTGCCTGCTCCTCCAATTTCCTTCTCAGCATCATTTCTGGAGTATTATAAAGCATTCTTGCTCCTGTAGAAGAGAAATTGAACAAAGATAAATCAAGAAAAAAATTATGATTTTGACAGCAGAAAAAATGATGAAAAAGGAAATAAATATATTAAAAAATACTTCTAAAAAGTCCATGCTTGATTGTTTATGTTTTACTTACCAAGGTGAAGATCACATAGCTCTCTAGGATCAAACCCTGAAGGGCTTGAAGCAGGTGAAAAACCCCCCCTCTCCAGTAACTGTTGCGTCCTGCTGTTGTTTCATTGACAAGTAAATCATAAATGCCAGAAGTGAGACAGTAAAGATAACAACAACTGAGAAATGGATACTATACTTGTTTGCAACTTTTCCCTTCTCCTTGTATGGCTTGACAAGCACACGCGACTCACAGATATAATGAGGGTTTCCCTTTGCCAATATTTCCTTCACAGTCTCTGGGTAGACAAATGTAACAAATCCAAACATTCGCTTCTGCTGGTATGGAATCCTGACATCTTGAACTGGTCCAAAAGAACTTTAAAAACATAAAAAGAAATTATTTTAATGACATTGCTCGGCAGTGGCCTCAGCAACTGAGAACAAAGCAAGATATATCACAATTTTTTGCCTCTTCCAAATTCATGTTTCAAAAAATTTCTAGAGAAGAGAGCTGTAAATCAGACTAAATACAAATAGCGATCACTAATTTCATTCTCTGATTATCAAGAACAGTCAAGAGACTCAAAATCCTAAATCCTATCCCTTCAACTCCAGAACAGGACTACAAACACACACCCATACAGTCTTAAAATCATCACCTCCGCAGCTTAGCAATATATTCTTCTTTTCTTCTTCAAATAGATTAACAGCTTTTCTTTTCTTTTTCCTTTTCAACTAGGCATGCATATTCATTTCTCATCTATCTCCGGCCAATATAATAACAGATGCTCAGATGCAAACATGATAGAGTGAAGCCATGCAAATTATAAAAGCACCTGTATAACGCTATTCACACTGCTAATAGAAATAAAAACCACACGCAGCATGGAGACTTTTGGTGCTGACATGCATAGCTTAAGATAAAACAAGGTGCAAGCCAAAATGTGCTCTCAAGACTCAAGAGAACCAGGCAAACTTACTTCACTTTCTACCAAAACATATATGCAACATGGAATGCAAGCAGTTCATTTTATTGAAAAAGTTAGAAATCCCAAGTTGAAGTCCTAAACTACCAAGGCATCAAGCCCCTTCACCATCATCATCAGTCAGAGGAATGCAATGATTGCAAAAGTAGTCCCTCAAACCAATAAAAATTTCATGACAATTGGAAGCATAAAGCTTACCAATATTCTCAACTTTTAACAATAGGACTTTCAACCATGTACACTATAAATTGTGCTTAAATTTCTTTGGCACAAGCATGATTTCATCGTTTTGCAGACATTCTAGCCAGTCCCTGGCACTTACCTCTAGGTAGTACTTGTGTAAGTAAACCAAAAATAATAACCAAAATTGATAATTTAAGAAGAGTAGGTGAAAAGTGTTAATTTACCTGAAATAATTTGAAACATCTTCATCTTTGAAAGAGCTGTCAGCTGGGAATGTCAAGTATATCTGTCTAGATGCTGAATTTGCCTTTTCAGCCATTCCCATTGCCAAAAAGTCATTCCTTCCACCACGGGTCCGGCCAAACTTGTAAAATTCATCACCCATCATTGCTGCGCCAAATCTGCAAATATCGACATCCACAAATTGCACCATTACCCAACTCATAATTAAAATTCCAGGAAAACGTCAAATTAAAAGGACAGGAGTGTTTATCATTAAGCAGAGAATCATGTGCATGACGAGTTCCATCAAATCATCCATTAACACAAGAACAGAATCTAGACAAGAAAAGGAACGAATCCATAACCAAAACTAGCTCGATTAACAAGATTCGTTTTTCTCTAATCTTTTTCCTTTCTTTGTGTGTACTCAATATGACTATTTTTCTCTACCTCCATAAAAAAAAAAAAGACTCTTTCTTTCTTTGGCCAGCCAAAAAATAGACAATAAAAACATGCTGAAAGATGGAAATACGTACCTATGGGGCATCTTGGTCTCATCTTGCATAGTCATAAGGGATTCTTCAATTAAACAATAATGCCCACAAATTGACACATAACAAATTAAGACTAAATTTTCACCACTAGAACATATCGAAATTGAAAATCTTGACACGCTATGCAAGGATAGGGCATGCTAAAAGCAAAACTGGTAATCTTGAATATATACCTCTCGGCTTCATTTTGTTGCAGCAACAGAAAATTCATGTGCTTGTTATAAGCCAACCTTTGCTGCTGCTGGTGCTGCTGTACAGCCTTCATTTTCATCATCTCCTCTTGCTGCTGCTGTACAGCCTTCCTTTTCATCATCTCCTCTTGCTGCTGCAAATAAAGTTCCTCAATTTCCCTTGGTGAACTCACAAGAGCACCACCACCATTAACCTCAGCCATATTTTCATCACCATGACCAAACTTGCAACTTTCTCCATTTTTGCAAAACCCTCTAGCAAAATACAGACACGGCCTATACCCGAGACCAAAACCCCCATCCTCAGCATCAGAACACGCATCACTATCTGAAAACCTCCTTCTATGCAAATGGACATCTCCATTAGCAACTGAATAACCTCCCAACTGAACCCTTTGGTCCATAAAGTCCTCGTTTTGTGAAGAGGGGTCATCGAGGAACGACATATGATCATCTGGCTGATACTCGCCAAGGAAATCGGCACTGTTATTGCTGCAAACACCACCGCCATTACCACCATTTCTCGAGAATGGCGACACCAAAACAGTCCCAGAACGTATATTATCATAGGACAAAAAAGGACTGCTCTTTGGGCTAATTGAACTCTTACTGTCACTCTTATTTGGCAACCCGTGAACAGACCAAGGATTTGGAGACGGGTTTTTTGAAAAGTCAAGAAAAGAACCATTATTTGTGATTCTAGGAGAAGATTGTGGAAAGGGGTTGGTGTTATTACAAGGCCTTGCTATGGGATTGAGTGGCGACGGAGAAGAGGGTGTAGAAGGTGTAGATAACGTGTTAGCAGAGAGTCCTAAGTGGATTTTTGCCTTGAAGACTACATTTTGCAAGAGGGTTTCAGGGCCAAACGCTAGCCGTAACAAATCTTTTTCAGTAGGGTCTTGTATGAGAATAAAACCCATAATTCTAGAGGCGTTTTCTGGATCTAAACTCTTGAGTTTCGTTAACAGTACGTTAGTTATCTCATGAGTATCCATGGCAGTTTTTTTTAGGATTTTTATTTTTTTGTTTATTAGAGTGTCTGTTGATGGTGGTGGTGGTTTACAATTTTACTTCCAGAGAGACATGGAAGCAGAGAGCCAACAAAATGCGAGAAGTGGTTGTAGTTGTGTGTGTGGGTAGGGGAGGTTTGTGTGCATATTTGTTTTTTCTCTGTTTGTTTAGAACAAGTAAATAACTCGAGGAGGAAAAGCGAGAGACTTTGAGACAGGGTTTTGAAGAGAAAGAAGCGGGTTTGGACTTGAATTAAGGAATATGTACGTGTTCAAAAAAATTATAATTATATTACAAATTACAAAAACATACTGAAATTATGGGTAGAATACAATTAAAAGAGTTTATAATCATTTGTGCGCTTGAGTATTTTTTATAATTAGATTTTTTTTTTTTAATGTTGAGTTTTTATTATTTTTATTGGTTTTTTTAGTTTTTTTATTTAATATTTTATTAATTTTTAACTGATATTCATGATTTATTTTTTATAGAGTTATTATGATGCCAAATAAACATTCTAATGTGTTTTCCAAGTCTAATTTTACAAGTGTATATTTTTATTATTAAATAATTAGGTGAAAAATATTTTTTTTAAAAAAAAAAAAAGTTATTAAACTAATATGAGCTTATAACACAACTCACTGGTTAACATTAGTCGATCTAATATAATGACAGCTCTTATATGATTTTATTTTTGTTCTTTAATTTTTTTTTACACGCTTTAAAAAGTTTTAATCCGCCTGCAAAGTAGTACAAGAAATAACCAAATACTTTCTAAAAAGAAATATTCAAATTATATTTAGCAAAAATGATGAATTTTTTTTATTTTATCTTTTATATGAAATGCATGCTCACGTGTTGTCGTAGGCTTATAAAATAAATATATTTAATAGTGTCATAATTGTGAACCAGCACTAGATAAGTAATAGAAACTAAAGGTATAATAGAGCCAATATTTCATGATAGAAAAAAAAAGTTGTGTTGGTGATAAAAAAAAAAAACTTAGAGACTGAACAAAATGATTTATAGTAATTCATAATGTTTTGGGAGGAAAAATATAGTGTTTTTGCCATATGATTTAGCTTTTCTGTTAATAAAAAGCCAAAAAAATTAAGAAATTAAATTCTCTACCAGCTTAATATTAAAAAAAACCAACAAAGACAATTTTGGAAGGAAAAAAAACCCGTGAGGAAAAACGTTGTAGCAATTGACAATGTTTTGTGAGAAAAACTACAGTGTTTTTCCTAAGAAAATAAAATAAAAAAACCATTTAGAGAAATGTTCTAACAATCCATAGTATTGTGTGAGGAAAACTACAGTGTTTTTCCTAACAAAATAAAATAAAAAACCATTTAGAGAAATGTTGTAACAATCCATAGTGTTGTATGAGAAAAACTACAATGCTTTCCCATATGATTTAGCTTTGTTGTAATTATAATTTTCAACCAATTTAATATTAAAAAAAAATTAACAAAGATAATTTTGGAAAAAATCATATGGAAAAACACTGTAACAATTTCATAATGTTTTAAAGAAAAAAGTTGCAAAACTAAATTCTTAATCAGCTTAATATTAAAAAAATAAAAATCGACAGAGATAATTTTTGGAAAAAAACACCAAAAAAAAGGGAAAAAAATCATGTTAGAAATACTATAGCAATTTACAGTGTTTTGTGATAAAAGCTACAGTGTATCCCCACATAATTTAACTTTATTTGTAATGATTTGTAATTGTAATTCTCAATAATGTTTTGTGAGGAAAGCTACAGTGCTTTTCCCACATGATTAAGTTTTATTACAAAGTTAAATTTTAACCAACTCAATATTAAAAAAAAATCGACGAATATAATTTTAGAAAAAAATATTACTAAAAAAACACAAAAAAAACTAAAAAAAAAACATGTGAGGAAAAACTGTAATAATCCATAGTGTTTTGTGAGGAAAAACTTGTATTTACTTGTAATTTCAATTCTTAATCAGCTTAATATTTAAAAAATAAATTTAACAAAGATAATTTTAGAGAAAAACATAACAAAATAAAAAGAAAAAAACTATGTGGAAAAAAACACTATAGCAAGCCACAATAATTTACGATGAAAGTTACACTGTTTTCTTCACATATTATAGCTGTAATTTTTAACTAGTTTAATATTAAAAAATAAAATAAAAAATATAATTTCTAAGAAAATCATAAAAAAAAAACTATGCAGAGAAACATTGTAGTAATCAATAATATTTTAAAGAGAAAAATTACAAAACTAAATTCTCAATCAGCTCAATATAAAAACAAATCAACAAATATAATTTTAAAAAATAAAATAAAATAAAATAAAAAAACTATATGGAAAAACACCATAGCAATTTACAGTATTTTAAAGGAAAAAAATTATAAAGTAAAATTTTTAACCAGCTCAATATTTAAAAAGTAAAATCAACAAAGATAATTTTGAAAAAAAAAAGTTGAAAAAAAAAGAAAAAGTGCAAAAAAACGAAGAAAACAAAAGAGGAATGCATTGTGGATTACAGTTGTAGTCCACAGTGTATTTGGGTGTGGGGAAATAGTGATTTTTAAAAAATAAAATCAACAAATATAATTTTGAAAAATAAAAAAAATATATAAAAAATACCGTAGCAATTCACAATATTTTAAAATAAAAAAATTATAAAATAAAATTTTTAACTAGCTCAATATTTTAAAAGTAAAATCAACAAAGATAATTTTAAAAAAAAATTTAAAAAAAAAGAGGCATGCAAGCACAATGCATTTGGGTGTGGAAAAATAACTATTTTTCTACACCATTTAGTTATATGTATAATATTTTTTATTTTAAAAAAATAGATTTAAATAATAATTATAGACAGATAATTTTGAAATAGTATAAAATCCTTAACATTATAGGGCTGTTTTTTTTTTTGGCTAAAGATACAAAACTATATAAAACTATGGAGATTATTTTTTACGACAAGAGATTTGAATCACACTTTTTGTGAGCGAGGATCAAATGGATAGATTAGTAACTAATTGGAAGTTAAAATGGAATTCAGTGACAATTAAATTTCTCTGTCCAAATTAAACCATTTGAATCGATAATCATCCCTGGTATCATGAATATTCATGTATTTATTTATTTATTTATTATAGTAACACTACACTGATAAATATATTTTTTGAAAAAATAAAAGGTTGCTAACATATTGTTATATACTTTGGCCCATACAAAAGTACAAAAAATTCATCTTTTTTATGGTTAAGTGGTGCGTACGGCATACTTTATATATACTCTCTGTATATATAATATTTTACTATATCAATAAGATAATACTTTTTTCCCAACCACACACTTACACAAACACACACACAAAGGAATACTTTTGTCTATACGAGCCTGTTTTTAAACCGAACTTTTATTTGTTTTCAGTACCGGGTGGGGTGGCAACTATACCGACCAGACCAGATCTCTCCATACTTGTCAATCTGTTTTGTGTTTTGTTTTCGCCGTGAAAAAAAAAAAAGAAAAAAATTAAGGGTGTTGTTTTAAATTATATTTTTGTGCATTTTTATATTATTTTGATATATTACCATCAAAAATAAATTATAAAAAATATTATTTTAATATTTTTTAAAACAAAAAATATTTTAAAAAATAATTATTAAGCTTTTTATTGTCTTAACAACAATTCACTAATTATATATGCGGTGGCGGAGGGTGAATTGTATATGCGGTGGCGGAGGTGAGGGGTTGGGAGGGGCTGGGATTCTGGTAAGGAAATGTTTTTTCCAGCCCTTTTCTTATTAATGTTTGTAATTTTAAGAGTAAAATAACTGAAATTTTAGTTTTTCTAAAATAATTTTTTAAATTTGACTCCTTTTAAAAAAAATTTCTTGCTCTGCCCTGTATACATGGCAAAAACCACGAATTTAAAAATATACATACATACATTCACACACAAGAATAAACAATCGTTCAATCATTGTTAATTTAAATTTATAATAGTTCATGCTTGTCAAAAAAAAAAAAAACACTGTGCTCGTCACCGTCCAAACTAATCTTCAGCTATCGTATTTATCTCGATTTTTAATTATCATGCTTGTCAGTATGAAATTCTTTCATCCTAAAGATGTCAAGACAATCATGAACAGGGGTACTGATCGGTTGGTTCAATTTGATTTCCGTCTTAAAAATCCGACCGAACCAAAATTTACAGAATTGAAAATTTCAAACCAAACGGTTCTATCTGTTAATTTTTAATGCTACCCATGGATAACAGTTTTCAATGCGATGGTTTTGGTTTTTGAAGATCGAGTACATTATTTGAATTAGACTGTGATTAATAGCGCATGGCAAACCTTTGAATATATATATTTTTTAATTAATATGGATGTTCGAGTTAGGTTATATGTAACTCGATTAATTTTATGGACCCTGAAGTTAATAACTATATAAGTTTTTAGTAGCCTTAAAATTTACAAAACTGAATTTGATAATTTCTAGAGAATAAATTTAGAGCCTGACAAACTAAGCTATTACCTTCAAAGTTATATTTAAACATTGTTGATTTTACGAGCCATTTATATTTGATATAAAATCAAACTAAAAACTTAAAAATTAATAAAATTAGACTTGATTATGCAAAATCAATAAAATCAAACCAAATTTATGGATTTATAAGAAATACAAGATAAGTGATTTTCTTGATTTTGTATGAACAAACAATCAATTAATTCTAGATTTTTCAGGTTGATCGATTACTTTAATAATTTTAGTATTTATGTAATTTAAAATACTTAAATTTTTATATTATTTATTTCACTTTTATTTTAATTATGTTATTATTTAATATTTAATAGAAATTATTAATATATAATTAAATAAAAAAATTATTTATAATTTTATCATCTAAGTTTACATTATAAATGTTTCCCGTGTAATGCAAAAAGAAAAGGAAAAGGAAAAAGAAAAAAGAAAAAAAAGAGCATTATAATTGCAAGTGCAATTTCTTTTATCTCGTGTGTTGCACGATATCGCAGACACAAAACGATTCCCCCATACCAGACATAAATTCCCACGACGCCTGTACTCTACTCTGGGCTGCTAAATTACTTGGAATGGCAAATAACACCAAGCATGGACTAGCACCTATATATTATGCATCGGCTAAGATTATCTCAGCTGATTTAAGAACTTACAAGTTAAAACTGGATTTAATCTTACCTATCAGTCAAAGAGCTCCCGAGTCCCGCACACAGAAACCATTATCTTTTATCACGAGGCGAAGAAAGTAAGCCAAAATCCAACCAGCACAATGAATGCATCTGTACATGCATCAACAAACTATTTACCATGACGTGAATAAGAGAAATATTTTAGAGAATAATATAAATTATATTTTAAATTTTTATCTAATAGCTTAAGTTATTGGATTGACATAATTTTTTAATATAGTATCAGAGCTTTAATGACCAAGCGGTCATGAGTTCGAATTTCACTATCCATATTTATTTGATAAAAATTATGCATAAAATAATATAAATCTGTATAAGTTTTAAGTCTAAAAAGTTTTTATTTTAACAGATGTGTTACAGAATAATATAAATTATATTTTAAGACGTCACCTAATAATTCAAACTATTAAATAGTTTAAGATATTAAATTAAAATGAGTGTTTAACATTATAAAACTTCAAAGTGGTCGATCGTGTCGTGCTTGAATGAACTGTGGGTGTATATACACACTGGCAATCTGCTCACCTACCTCTACTTTCTGTCAACCTGCAGCGTGGAGTATTAGCAATACCTACTCAGAAGCATGGAGATTGCCCACCTAGATCAACGCATCATTCAAAGCAGCTAGCCTCCCTCGCTCCTCTGGCATAAAAGAAATTGCAGATAAGAAGAACACGAGATTATTTCGAAAGGAAAATGATTTTAGAGTCAATTCAGACAATATATATACACCAGTATTTCCATCCAAAACATATTTCTAACTATATCCACACGATCAAGAGACGAAATGTAAGATAAAACGAGTTTGGTGAGATGGAATGGAAGGGCTAAAAATTAAGGAGGGCAGAGAAAAGGTTTTCAAGGGATGCTGGGAGGAAAGCAAACACCTGAAAAGAAGAGGGTGAATATGAAATGGTAAAATTAAAGAGGACTAGAATAAATATTTTGAAAACTTTGAGAGGGGCAATTGCCCCCTTTTTTGCTTTTACTGAGGGAGTTTTTGTCTCCCATCCAAAGCATTAATTAGCTTTAGCCAAAAAGGGCTTTCCTCGAATAAATCCCTTATGCATGGTTGTTGAGAACAGAGCGTGGCGCTTATTATTGTACAAGAATATAGCTTGATTTATTTTTTAAATCTAGATTTTAAAATAGCTTCTAAACCTGTCTCTGTTAAGAGAAGAGAGCTTGGTTTCTTCTTATACAAGAGTAGAGTTTGATTTATTTTTAAAAATTTTCTCCATCTATTTTTCATCATTGATGATTCTGCTAAACAATGCTGTCTTCTTAAACAAATCTTGAAATGTATTATTTTATTTTTCTTGCAGTGTGCGATCGATGCAAACAAACCCTTTGAAGCCACCACCCATTTTTGCAGGGACTGAAAAGTTAAAGCTGCTGGAACTTAAACAAGAGCAAGCAGGAAATAATAATAATATAGTAAAAGTAACTTTAAAACTTCTTGGATTCAGTGAAATGGTGACGTTAAGACTGTCAGAACTCACTGCACTGCCGTTTTAGCTTGGAAAACAGTGCACGTTCTGGGCTGGTTTTGCTGACTAATCTCCTTCACTGCAATCTTTCTTAAGATTTACTTGTCAAGAACAGCAAGTCATATATTGGCAGTCCAACTGCTGGTGTGCCATTAATGGAGTCGATGGATGAGTGTTAATTAGAGGTCCAAAACGCCCTCGTTTAATTTCGGGTCCAGGTCTGTCTATGACTCTATGCCATCAACTTCTCTGCCGCCCCGAGTCCCTTCCTCTGATCTTGCTTGATGAGCACGGGTTCCGATTATATAGGGCTATTCTAGTAATCTCATCCTCCTTGTCAAGAAAAGGCGAGCGTGAGGTTATAATAGGCTAGCTAACGAGGAACCGTTTGCTACTGTTATACTTTTTTATCCATTTCCGTTGGAAAAATCATTTCGGGGATGTTTGTTTTTTAAAAACTTATTTTAGAAAAATTATTTTTTAAATTTTTTTGTGTTTGTTTGTTATTAAAAAAATTGATCAATAAAAAATATTTTCCGATCAACGAAAAATACTTTCTAATCAACAAAAAATACTTTCCAGTCAACAGAAAACACTTTTCAGTCAATTTTAGTCAAAAAAAAATTTGACTTGGTTTTCAGGAAAGTGTTTTCCTTTAGCTGTGTTTGTTTTTCGGAAAGTGATTTCTGGAAAATCACTTTCCAAACTTTCTTGTGTTTGTTTGCCAGTAGGAAAGTTGGTTAATGGAAAACACTTTCCAGTAAAAGGAAAATTTAGCTTGGTTTTCAGGAAAGCGTTTTCCTAAAAAATTTGATCCTCATTCTTTTGACTGTTACTTATTTTATTTGAAATAATTTATGAAATGTTGATTATTATTATTTTAATTTCTTCATCTTTTATTTTTTTTTAATTTTTTAGATTTGATCTCTATTATTTTGATTATTATTTATTTTATTTGAGATAATTTATGAAATTATATATATTTTTTAATTTCATTCTCATTCAAATTTTAATTTGTAAGATTTGTTCCTCATTATTTTAATAAATTTGAGAAAAATAAAATATTAATAAGTTATTTTCCAGCTCATTTTCCATGACATAACCAAACACTAGAAAGTGTTTTCCAACTCATTTTTTATTACACTATCAAATATCGAAAAATACTTTCTCGGAATTCACTTTTTCCGGAATTCACTTTCCAAAAAAAACTACTTTCCAACAAACAAATGGAGCCTTAGTAATTTCTGTTTTTTATATTGGATTTTATATATATATGCAAAGATTTTTTCTATAGTAATTTTAACTAAATATATGTTTTTAATTCTTCTTATATTAATTTTAACTACAAATATATACATTTTTAAGACCAGATGAATTTTTTTTTGATAATCACATAGCAAAAGCAAAAACTGCTAAAAACACACTGAATCACTGTTGACTTAGATAATTTTAATGTCTTCTATCTATTTTTAGGGTTTTTGAATATGGTCATAATTATTTTTTAAAATATTTTTATTTAAAAATATATTAAAATAATATTTTTTATATTTTAAAAATTAATTTTGATATTAGTATATTAAAATAATCTAAAAATAATAATTTAAAATAAAAAAATTTAAATACTAAAACAAATAAAACTAGCAGAAGTCAATGCTTGCAAGTATGGCTTGGTTTTCAATGCACCTTCCACCACCTATGCTAGCATCTGTGTTGGGTCGCCCATTTACTCACCCTAACCTTATGAACTAGGCATAAGGAGTACAATAATAATTCATGATGGCCTTCACGTTGAAAAATAAGCATCATGGCTTTTTCAAGTATGGGAAGTCATTATTCTTGTTGATGGTGCCACTTCCTACCTTCTCATTATAGTGATTATATCGGGCTTGAGGTAGACTCGATTAAGAGACCGAGTAATTGTTACATGGATGATCTAAGTTAACTTGAAAAAATTAAAAAAATATTTTTAAAATTTTAATATTTCATGAGAAAAAATTAAAAAAGAATTAATGTGTGTGGGTTCCATATGTTTTAAATAATAAAATTTAAAAAATTATTTCAAAAATTTTTTTATCCCACACTTGAAAAATATTATCTTTTTTTTTTTAAGTTAAAGTATTTAAATTAAAATGATTTATTATTTTATGTTATAAAAATATAGTTTTTTTGGTGAGAATATAGAGTATATATATTAATGAGCTTCCAGTTCTATATTAAAAAAATAATTTTTTTTTAATATTTATATAATAAATTTTAATATAAGTTAATAATCAATAAAAAAAATTATAGGCTTGTGTTAAGCAAGAGAACCTCTAATTGTCCCTTATGAGCATGCAACGCTTATGCTTTTTAAACTTTTTTTTTTTTTTTTAGCTACTCCATCTATTAGACAACATCCACCCAAAAAATTGTTAAAAAATATTTTAGCCTAGGTGTTGCAATTCTATAAAAGTACTTTCTTACAGGGAATACTCGGTCGAGCAAATATCTTCCACCTCTAAAAAAATACATTAGGCTAGTTATCTATGGATTATTTCTTGTTTTTTTAAAAAAGAAAAGAAAACGAGTCTCTTGTCGCCCAGGTCTCTCGAGCCAATTGCATGCCCAGGTTTGGTCTTCTTCAGATCATGCCAGGTCCTAGATCGCTAAGATTTCTAGTCAACCCTTTAGGTTTGATAATTATTCTTTAAAGTGTTTGATAATATTTTAAAAGTTAATATCATGATTTTTCTATTTATTATTTACAAAAACCACATTTTATAATTTTTTAAAAGCCACAATCCACCGTTTTTCCAAATAAACTCTGAATATGTTGCAAGTACCTTTTGGTGTTAACTACAACATAAGTGTGGTATCTTTTATTATTATTAAATAATAATATAAATATCTGAATTAATTTACACGTATCTCAACTAATTTTATGAACTTTAAAATTAATAATCATGTAAATATTTAATGATTCTAAAAAAATTTTAAACTCGTGATCATTGAAAAATAAATAAAAAATTTAACCAGTTAAACTACCTCCAGAATTTAACTATGATATCTTTAATTTTACAGTATGGTAATATCATCCCCTTTGTTTCTTTTTATCCCGGCGATAGCATTATTCTTGTCCCTCTTGCATGAAAGCCATGTTGATGGGAAAGCTGCTTCCATTCCACTGTATTTTTGCCAGTGCAGAGCTAAAAGTAGCTTCAAGTTACTCAACCTTTTAGCTTAGCTTACGTCTTCAGGTGCATATTTGTGCAAGCCTTCTGAACTGGTGAAGAAATAAGGGTCATGGTCAACTTTTCACTCCAGAAAAAAATACTGTACTGGTAATGAAAGTAAGTTAAGAAGAGGGTGGTTTTACCGATACAAAGCCATAATAAGCAATCACTGTTCTTTTTTCCTCGCAAAACCTCCGATGAATGTGAAGCGTCCTTTTTTCTGCCGTCGAAATCACTGGCTGTTTTGTTACACGTTCATAATGCAACATTGAATGAGGTATATTCCTCGGAATTCATCCATTCAAATCCAATTTCATAGAAAACAAGTCCTTGCTTATATTGCTATTCCCAGCAATGATTTACGTTATTCCTTGAATTAAGAGTGATATTTTTTATGTAATTTAGTTTTTATTAAAAAAATAATTAATTTGAATTTTTTTAGAAAAAACCTAAAACCAGTTCAAACCAACCAGTTTCGGTTCGGTTCAGTTTTTTAGGATAAAAACCAGTTCAAACCAGTTTGGCTTGGTTTTTTCTAATTTGGCTCAGTTTTGGCTTGGTTTTTTCGATTTGGGTTCAGTTCGGTTCGATTTTTTTAGTTTCAGGTTTATAAAATCGAAACCAAACTGACCGGTTTTTTCAAAATTTTAATATTTTTTATAGTTATTTTTTTCCTTGTTTTCTTGGTATAATTAGTTTTTTAATTTTTTTTATCTACCCATACCTTGAATAAAGAAAATCACCCGACTCTACTTTAGTTATTTCTTCTATTTATATTTATTATTTTTTAAAATTATGGTTTATATCTAGGATCAAAGCAAATTTTAAGGTTGTACAACACTCTACAACATTGAAAAGGAAATTTAACAAAATAATTTAAAATATTCTCAGCATTTCAATTAATAATGAAAGCAACTTCATCACTTATTATCGAAAGTTTTGATTAACAATCAAACTTCATCATAAACAAAATCAATCCCACTTCTCTTAGCAAGGTCTACTTTAAGAAAGTCTGGTTCTTTTCCCCCTCATTTCTATATTCTAACAAGATCAAAGAATTTTCATCACTAATAATGGTAAACAAAAGAAAGAAAAGGGTTTCGGTGTGAGAGTTGTCCATGGGGTTTCAGTTTGGTGCCTCGCCTGATGGCCATGAATGCTAGCTAATTCGCAATAATAGCTACAACAAATGTCTGCCAAATTCGAGTCGTCAAGAACGAGATTTTGATGACAGAATCGCATTATATTGAACGATTGGAAGACCTTAGCAGTGAGGATCCATCGCAGATTTTGTATCATCAAGTCTTTGATCCTTTGGCACAGTGCATTTTGAAATATACAGAAAAGAAATCGAAAGGCAAACTCACTTTCAATCAGCATCACCCTTGAAATTGACAAGCACCACCGAAACCTGATAATGAGATATCACTTACCCCTAGCCACTAATCCCATCAAACTATTTTTTTATTTTAATTTTTAATTTTTTATTAATTTATATTCACCTCAACTAATTATTTAAGATCTTAAAATTAATAATTATATAAATTTTTAAAGATAACACTCAAACTATTATCATGAAAACTAAGTAATTACGGATAAAACTACCCTTAATTAGAATCAAGGTGCAGCTGTGATTACCATTTTTTCTTAATCATTGCAAAGCATCTCTACTCTTTCCACACAAAATGAAAATGTTGTGATTTGGACACCATGCTTGACTAATATTTCGGAGGCTATTTATTAACCAAATTGGAGACAGCGAAGCCTGCAAATTGCATTCGAAGAGGGGTGCATGACATTGACATCCTAACCCCAAATCAGTGCAAAGCAAAGCAAATATCAGAAATCTATCAGCATCTTAGTTATCAACCATAAATATTCCCCGCGGTGGTCCTCGGTACAAGATCTACTCGCCGGGCAAAACATACGCAAGAACACGATGCTCAAAAGAGATCAATAACCTAACAAAACGGGCCATCACACCACCATGGAGAATGAGTGCACTAAATGGATCCATGTGCTGCTGAAACCTCTAGTTTTACACCCAGGATAAACAGCTAGCTAGGAAGAAGAAAAGGTAAATAATTTAAACGTGAACGAGGTTAGAAGAGTGAAAGGGAAAGGAGTGATTTTACACACCCCATGTGAGATTGTGGCCCTAACCTATTCATGGCGACCTAAAAGAAACCACAAAATGAGACAAAAGGATTCCCTTCCCTTAGAGTAGATTTTATTCACATGAAAGAACAATCTTTTATTTACCCTCGACTATATTTTTTTCCCCAGAAATATAGCACTACCTGTTCTATAATCTAATGGGGGGCACAGGACACTGACAGTAAAAAAGCACAGCTCTTGCGCTCCGCTTGAGCCATTGCATTTCTTTACCTTTTAAGGTCTGCCTTGGTGTCCAGTGGTTGTACTTCTGCTGCTACAGATCTTCTTACCTTACTGGGGTCTCTCTCTGTACACAGTGACGTAAGAAGTAGTATTTTTCTTCCATACAGTCTTAATTTCTATTTCTTTTCACCTCATACTAAAAGGAGGGTAAAACAAAACAAAGAAAAGCACTTGAATTACAAATAAGGGATTAACTACTGGACTTTTGTTTGTTCTGCAATGCAATTGTTGAGTGGTCCCCCAGCACGTCCATACCGCAGAGAGGGAGACCCCACTCCCTTGCAGTTCATCTGCTCTTTTATATATGCTTTTATGTATTCGTTGTAAGTAGTGTGTTTTGATGAGGATGGTGATCTTTGCTGAGATCTGGTCTCCAGATCCTTTTCTTTGTCGTGGCTATAGTTTTTTGGCTAATACAAGCCAGAGGATTTCTTTTACTTCTGTATGTGCTTCCAATATATCTGCAAGGGATTAAAAAACAAAGTCCGTATATTATAACGGAATCCAGTTAGACAGAAAGATGTGAGATTGAATGGATTGTACATGCATATAATTTTCACTACACAAATTTTGATGATCTCTCACCCTAAAAAATTGTCAAATCTCTCCACTGCTGGCCACGCTCACTTTTTCCCCCTATATGCCAATGGTTCCAGGCCCAGAAGACAACCTGAAAAGAGCGAAAAGAGCAGGTGTAATGATTAACCATCTTCCTTTGATAGAGGTCATAAAAGTGAGTGTGTTTTTATATATTTACCTGGGCTTTTGGAGAGAACATGATTTAAGAGAAGTCATGTTGAGAGAAGATGATGTTGTGCTTGTGGTATTTTCATCGGCCTCCACGGAAGCTGCGGAGAAGACAGTGAGGGGGTCACCAGCTGATTTCTTAGGAGAAGCAAAGAGATTGTCTGGGAGAATATGCTCCAAACTGCTCACATGATGCAACATAAAGTTATGGAACATAAAGGGGAGGGAAAAGTAATGGTCAATAGAATGAAAAAGAGATACTACAACGAAAAACAGAAAAATAAAGTAGAACATGTAAAAAAATAACCAGAATCTAAGCCTAAATGTGCTTTCTTACTTTTCATGGAGATAGCTTTCTTCATTGTTGGACTTCTCCTCTTTATCTCTATGATTGCTATTGCCATCATTGTGATCGCAAGCTGGACTCCCTTCCTTGTCAGCATCTGAAACAGCATTTTGAGCAACTGCAGCATCAGGGTTGCCATCATTACATGCAGCAAAACAGTAGATGCTACCTTAATTGCCATCCAAAATCATGATCCTAAATGTATAAGTTGATAACGAGTAAGGATCGATTAACAAACCTCGAGGAACATCTTGATCAATGTCATCAACAGGAGAAGAGAGAGTTTGATTGTTGGGACTGTGCAGGATAGTTGGTGAAGGCGGAGACCCAGTTATCAAACCATGAAGGTATCGATGTTGATGATGATGATTGTTATTTTTCAAGTCTAGAAGTTGCAGATTCAATAGCCTTCTCCCTTGGAATTCAATAGCTTGCTGTAAATCAGCCTCTTCCTTTAATTTCCTGCTCAACATCTCTTGAGCACTGTATAACATTCTAGCTCCTATAGACCAAAAACAATCCTTCACTAAAAACCATTACAATTTTAGATTATAAAATGAAAATTATGGCTTGTTTAGTTACCAATATGGAGATCAAATGGCTCTCTGGAATTGAACCTGGATGGGTTTGGACAAGCTGAATACTCTTCCCTCTCAGTCGGTTGCTGTTGATGATGCTTTCTGAAATGGTTAAATTAGGAACATAACTATCATTGACCGATACAAAGAAACTAATAAACGCAAATATTCTCAAGATGAATGGTATAAGACTATACTTGTCTGGTACTTTTCCCTTCTCCTTGTAAGGCTTAACAAGTACACGGGAATCACATACAAAATGCGGGTTCCCTTTTGCCAAAATAAGCCTCACTGTCTCTGCAAACACAAATGTAACAAATCCAAACATTCTGTTCTGCTGGTATGGGATCCTCACATCTTGCACGGGTCCGTAAATGCTTCAAAACCACACCAGCAAAGAAACTATTTTCAGCAAATTGTTCAAAATCCAAATTTTATTCATGGAAAAACGAGAAAAAAACTGACCTAAAATAATTTGAAACGTCTTCTTCTCTGAACGTACTATCAGCTGGGAATGTCAAATAGATCTGTCTTGAACTTGGGCTCGTTGCTCCTCCCAGTCCAATTTGCGAAAAATCATTCCTTCCAGGCCGGATTCTTCCAGACTTGTGAAGCTCATCCCCCATCATCAATGCAGCTACCGCAGCTGATCTAAAACAGCAAGTTGGAGCTACCACAATTAAAAAACCAACTACCAAAAACCCCCCCACCCCTTTTCGAAAATAGCAACTCGGAGAGTATAGTAGCATTGCAAGTAAAAACTGAAAAAGATTTTCAAGCCTCGACTCCATGTGCAATGCATGTACCTTTGGCTGTCATTTTGTTGCTGATGAAGGAAGTCCAAGCTTTTATTGTGAGATAAAAAATTAGATCCAGCCATGAACTGGGAGGCTGCTGCTAGCTTCTTTTGCTGGACAGCAGCCTTTGACCTCAGTATTTGTAGACACTGTTCAAACTCGTATAGTTCGCCTGGTGAACCAACAATGGCAGCAGTATCAGCCGAATCTCCATGAACAAACCTGCAACCTGAACCATTTTTGCAAAACCCTCTCGAAAAATATAAGCAAGGCTTCCAACCAAACCCGGAGTTTGAATCTTCCGAACCAACACACGTGTCTGGTACTGAAAAACTTCGCTTGTGCAAGCCGTTATCACCATATTCAGTTGGACTCGTGGCTATCTCCGCCCTTGGATCAAATAAACCATCTGTCTTTGAATCATTGAGAAAGGAAAAGTGATCCTGGAGTTCATATTCATCAACGAGATCACTGGCACTACTATTGTTATTGCTGTAAGGAAACGCATTAGATAACGAGACGGTGGACTGAAAAGGTGTTGAACTAGCATTAATACTACTGGCTCCATTAACAACATTGGCATAAGAGAGTGGCGAAGTGGAGTTGGGACTCGAAAAATGCCAAGAGTTCGTAGAGGGAGAAGAGGGGTTTATGATGTCAAAGCCATTGGTGTTTGTGATTCTTGAAGAGGGGATGGACAAGGGACAGGGTCTAGAGGAAGGAATAAAAGGTGAAGAAGAGGTTTTGTTTGAGAGAAATCCCAGTTGGGTTTTGGCATAGAGAATGAGATTGTGCAGAAGGGTCTCTGGTCCAAAGGCAAAACGTATCATCTCTTTCTCTCCATAGTCTTGCAAGAGAAGGTAGCCCATGATTTTTGAGGCATTTTCAGGTTCCAAGTTTTGGATCCTTGAAAACACCATGTTAGCAGCTTCATAAGAATCCATGGCGATGGAAAACCCAAAATAATAACATACCACAAAAACTTCACCTTTCTGTAGCAGGAAAGTAGATATATAGGCTGAAGTGTTCGGGAAAGGGGGGGGGGGATATTTAAAAATAATCAATTTTATTAGAAATTATTTTCCATGACGTTATCTATTAAAAAAATAATTTAAATTTTAAGAGTTAATTTTCAAACAATCCTCCTTATAAAAGAAAAAATATTTTTCTGTGAACAAACGAGGGCAGCCGCAACATGTGGTGGTGCAAACGTGCACCAGCCCGGGGAGAGTGAACTCACCTGCACTCACTTTTCTCTCCGCCTCACTCTTTTCTTTTGGTGTTGGTTTTTGGGTTTCTCCCTCGCTCTCTGCTTTCTCGCCCTTTAATTTTTTAGGGTTTGTCTTTTACACAATGGAGCAAGAAGACAAGGCTAGAGGTGGGACTCCGGGAGCGAAGATTCAGATCAACCTCAAAAACAAGAAAGGATAGAGGTAACGCCACTGGCCTCTTCGGTAAACACGCCTACACGTATTTTCATAATTTAAATTTGAAATTTGGATTTATATTTATATTTATATTTTTTATTCAAAGAACGAACTGGGAGAGGGAGACCGACGGGTCTAAGATATCATAGAGAGTTTTAATGGGCTTCTTGGAGAAACACCATTTATAATAATGAATATTGTGCTAATTATTTTAGGAATAATATTTTTATTTATGCTCGTGACTAATATCATCACCACCATCATAGCAACTATTATCATCACAGCCACTTCAGAACCACCATCAACCCCGCAATCACTAGCCGCCGCCGCCGCCGCCGCCGCGAGGTATAATTATCATTTTATCGATTTCTTATTATAAATATCCAACACAACCATCTTGTTATAGTCATTTCATAAATATCTTCACTTTATCTTTACTTTAACTTTATTACTTTTACAGACACATTCACTGTACATTAATATATTAAATACCGCAACGGCAATCATAACAACTCCTGTCATAATGTGTTTGGCTTTGAGTTTTAACATGACTCTTGTTAAAATTTAATTTTTTTATTAATATACTAATATTAAAAATATTTTTTAAAAAATAAAAATATTCTGCATTTTGCACGGTTTACTTTTTTCAAAAGGTCACATGCATTATTATGAAATTTCATTTTATTGATTTTAGTTTTAATAAGCAATTTAGAACTGTTTGAAGATGTTTTTGCAAAGAGACAAAAGTGCAGCAACTAGTTTTGTCTGGTCTCCGTGTTCGCTAGGACACGCGCCTGAAACAGAGCATGTGACTACTAGTCCCATGGCGTTTCGAAAGAGTGCACGTTCACTTGCTTTCACTCTGACGTAACTCCCCCCTCCCCCTCCCGTAACGCGCGATGAAGAATTTGTAGTCACTTCCATGCATTTACTCCGTAGATGCTTCCATGTCTCAACTCAACCACTGGTCGTACATTTCACATGTTTTGCATTACGTACTCCAGTTTGGTATTCCGTTCCGGTCCAAACATGACTAGACCAAATTTAATTTTTTTAAAATAATAATAATAATTTTTTATATTTTTAGATAGTATCTACTTGCTAATATTAATAATTATTTTAAAAAATAAAAAAAATATTATTTTAAAAAATAATTATTAACATACTTTTAAATACCATGATATTGTTCTATATAATATCACTTAGGCTTCATGAATGAACTATGTTCGAATTAGGGGTGAGCAAAAAAACCAAAAAACTGAGTAAACCGAGAAAAAAAAACCGAAAAAACCGAACCGAAAAAAAAAACTGATTAAACCAATTATTTTTTTTCAAAAAATTTTCGGTTCGTTCGGTTTCGGTTTCCAAAACCAGAAACCGGAAAAACCCCAACCGAACCGAACCGGTTCGATTTAAAGGGTACTATAAATAGAGAAAAAAAATCACTTTCTAGAACCTAATTAACCCTAAAGACTGCGACTCCATCTCCTCACAGCCGCACCTCAATCCTCACAGCAGCACCTCGTTCTCTCGTTCTCTCCCTTCCACCAACCAACGCAAAGGTATAATCTTTTTAAGTTTAGCTGTTTGAGTTCCAAGTAGCTGATAACTATGAACACATAAATATTTAATGGTTTATGACTGGACTTATTATTATTGTTTCTCCTGCAGATTCTAAGATAGGTTTCTAAGCTTTTACTGTTATCCTTCTTTCTTGCTTCACCATTATCACTTGCTCAAACAATAACCCCGCTGCAGACCTCAGTTTGCGCAGAGGCGGACAGGGTAGCTCTTCTTGGCTTCAAAGCAAGAATCTTGAAGGATGCTACAGATATTCTCTCTTCATGAATATCATATTTAATGGTTTATTTGATGGTTTATGATTGGACTTATTATTATTGTTATTACCTTTGAATCTTTCAGGTGTGTGGTTTTGAGTGAGAAAGAAGTAGAAGATAAATATTTAATGGCTGTTCACTCTAAAAATCATGTTAATTTGATTAGAAATATAAGCTCCAAACAGTTTGATTCACGAAGAAATAGTACAGGTTTTTCGGTTTTTATAAAAAAAAAACCGAACCGAAACCGGTCAGTTTGAACCGATTCCAGTTCGGTTTCGGTTTGAATTTTTAAGTTTTTTAAATTTCAGTTTTGGTTAGTTTTTTAGATAAAAACCGAACCGAACCGGTTTTACTCACCCCTAGTTCGAATGCAATAAAGGAGAGGAAGCGAGGGGAAAGAATGGTTGAGCTTATATGAAGTATAGATGAGTGGGTTTTTGGGTTTTGTGTGACTAAACAATGATTGATTCTGGATTTTTTATAAATTAGATGATTAGTTGCAGTATTATTTTTAGTTTTATATATATTTTAAGGTGTTTGAATTTTTTTATTATGTATTTTGTTTTTATTTTAATTATGTTATATTGTTATTTAGTATTTAACTATAGTTATTAATATATAATTAATTTAAAAAAATACTTGTAATTTTATAGTTTTATTATCTATAATTATATTATATTTTTTATATTGCATAAAAAATATATTTTTAACAATCTTGATATTACCCATCATTTCATGTGTATCATCCAATTGTCTTCAAAATCATATAGAGTATGTTCGACTAATTTACTATAAGTAATCTCCACAAAGCAGATTTAAGCTAGTAATTGATTTAAGCAACGGTCCACAACCTTTATTTAATAATTTTTTTAATAATAAATAAATTATATTTTATTAAATTAAAATTATTTTTACTTAACAAAATGTCACAAATATAAAATAAAAATTATCCAAATCTCTACTTGTCAAGCAAGTGCGCATACATATATAAAGTTGTTATTTATAATTTTATCCCATACCTTAAATCATAGTTTTGAAACCCGGACCGCCCAATGGATCGACCCGGGACCCGGCCAACCCGGACCTGGAACCAGTCCGAGTCTAAGTAAAAACCCGGTTGGGAGTTGGCCCAGCAAAACCCTCGGGTCGACCGGAACCCGGACGACCTGGGTAAACCCGGGTGAGACCCGGCCTCTTTTTTTTTATATATATACATGGACACAGACGTGAAACCACGTCGTTTTGAGGTCTCATTTCCAATTTCTACGTTTTCTCGGAAACCAAACTGAGGATATCAAAGAGCAGAGGATTTCAAAGTAAATCAAAAACTCTATTTCGATGATCTCATGAAACATCAAAAGTTTTGATGCTCTTTTCCTTTATATTTTCTCAAGAAACAAACGGAACCCAGATGAGAACACCAATTTACCTTTTAAGTCCAGACGCTTTTCCCATCCACTTGTCACTTGCAAATCGAGGTCCAATTCTTGAGATTCACTCTCAACAGAATCATCACAAAGTTCCTATCATCTATGTATCCACTCAAAAGTCTTACCAGAGAGAGAGCTTACCTCAGCTGCTATATTCACACACAAAAAAGCCCCTTTTCTTCCTCTTAACAACAGTAGCAACAGCTAGAGAGACAGAGAGAGAGTGGTTGATGCCTTACCAGAGAGCTCACCTTAGCTGCCATATTCACTAAAACAGAGCCCCTTTTCTTCTTCTTAACAACAGCAGCAACAACTAGAGAGAGTGGGTGATCTGTGTTAAATTTTTACACATGTTAATGTATATGAGAGGGGAGGACTTCGAATATAAATAGAGGGATAGATATATGCCATAGGAAAAAAGCGCCCCTATCTCTGGTTTTTTTTTTTTGAGTTGATCCAGGTTAACCTATCTGATTCGTAATCCGATTATTAAACCGAATCGATCACCGGGTCGCGTATCAAAACTATTCCTTAAATATGCTTTGGATATCCAACATGCAAATGATCAGATTTCACAATTACTGCTTTGAACTTCGAGGGCGTGAAATTAGCGGTCGGTTGTGGAGCCCACTAATTAACACGTGTACTTTAAATGTATTCTTATTTTTATATCAAACGTTGTCGATAATAAATTAGACAGGCGCTATCCATTAGGTGTTTTCTATGAAATTGTTTTTTGAATAACACATGTAATGAATTGAAAAATTATTAAGATAAAGGAGAAGGGTCCAGATAAAATTAAGGGAAAGTGGAATTTAGTGAAAGAAAATCAGATTTAAAAAAAAATAGCACAATAAATATAAAAATTTAGCAGAATAGTATTATTTCAAAAGAATTTAATAAAATAACATAACATGACCATGTCATCCTTTAAAATAATAATATTTATTATTTAATAAATATGATGCTTTTGAAGCGTAACAAAATTAAAATACAATCTTCAACCTTAATATTTCAATCTTTGAACCATTTTTTACATTGTAAAAATCCAATATTCAACTTTAATCAGCTAATTGGTCGTATTCAGTTATATTAACCAGTCGATTATTTCAAATAAAAACTATAATTTTATGAAGTATTTATTCCAGATATGTTTCAGAAGTCAAAATTATATTTATCTAACTTGTAAACTAAAAATCAGACTCCAATTAAAATCTAAAAAAGTTATTATTCACACAGTAGGAGGTAATTATGGGCAATTAAATATAAATGTTTCATGACTAAACAGGGATCTACTATAAATAGATTACATGGATGACATAATAGATACTTTTATAAATTACCGAGACATGTCTAAGTTCAATAAAACGTCTGATTGTGCCAGACTATAATAACGGCTCAAAATGACCATAACTTTTGACATGCTTATTGGATTGCGCTCGAATTTTTATGGGACTTTCTGGAGACTGTTTTTCCTATAATAGTCACTATATCGTTGTGCAGATTGTCAGGTATCTATATATAAAAAATCTCATCGAGCTCCTATAATTTTAATAATTTTAAATTTATTAATATTATTTTTAAAATTAATTGATCAATTTTATTGGATTATCGACCGGTTGAGTCCTGTAATTAGAGTCTCACTTATTTATGCTTTAAAAACATAATATTTATTAGATGTTGATATTTTAAAACATGACATGATTCAACTATGTTATTTTGCCGAAACAATTTGCTTCAATGTTAAATCATCATCATTATTTTTTATTTTGTGTGCTAATGGTCTGATTTGTCCAAGAAAAATGAATAAAGAAAAAAGAAAAACAGATATCGAAAAGATGGACAGCGTATGTTACAAAAGACCCGATTTTCAAGAAATAAATAAATAGATTAACCACCGCAAAAACCATGTGGAAGAGGAAGACAAAAACATATCATACAGGGAATCGGGGGAGATGGCACGAGCAGAAAAATATTAGACTTTCTTAAACACAAAATTCCTTGTGTGAGGACCCCGCGAGCACGTGCCATCCAGTCAACGTCTTTTTTGCACTGGGCTCGGGGTCTCCTGCCTTTGTCCTTGGGGGCATTATTGCCACTAGCCCACTTGCTATATATATAAATATATAGGGAGAAATTGGTGATTTCATAACAATTCAATCTGGGCTGTCTTTGCCAAGTGGGTCCATATCTACATCCAAGTAGGATTTGAAAGCGGCCCAACCATGGGATGGGTGGATTTAAATTGAAATTTTGAAAGGATTAAAAAATGGCCCAGCCCATGGGATAGGCGGGTTCAAACTGGATACTTCCCTTTTCTGTTCGTGGAGGCAAAAAAAAAAACTCTTTCCTTTCCAATATAATGGAAAACAATTTAAAACGGGCATATATCTAAATTCTGAAAGCAGAAGTAGAACACAACCTGCACACATTCTTATAATTCTAAGATTATATGTATTGATTGCTATTTATAACTTCAAATATCACTAATTTGAAGATTTCAAGAGAATACAATGCTTCATAATATATATACACAAACAAGTGCTCATCACTATATTTTTATTTAAAATATGTTTAATATTATAATGATGGTTGTTTTTTAAAATATTTTTTTTTATTTAAAAATATATTAATATATTATTGCCCCGCAAATACAAATCCCACTAGATAAGCGGAACCGATTAAGAGCATGCTATAAATTGTTGTATATATTTTTTATTTATAAATATATTAAAATAATATTTTATATTTTTTTTCAAATTTATTTTTAATACTATTATATTAAAACTAAGAAAAACACAAAATAAATAATATTTTAGAGCTATTTTTTTTTTCAAAACATACTCCAACTACATAGAAAAATGCTGTCTAAAATGTGTCGTTATTTTGCTTAGATCTTGTTTACTTGATGGAAAATAGTTTTTTTTTTAAAAAAATTTGATTGTTTTAAAAATAAATTCCTGAAAAGTAAATTATTTTTTTTGATATTTAGTAGTGTCATGAAACATAACCTATTAATTTTATTAAAAAAACATAAACTAAATATGATAAATAAAAATAATTATTAAAGAATTATAAAATTAAAAGACTCTAATTTCATAATTTATTTTAAATAAAATAAATAGTAATATAAATAATAATAAAAAAATATAGCACATAAAAAAATTGATATAAAAACCAAATATGATAGATAAAAATATATCAATTAAAAAAATAATAAGAGAAAAACAAATAACAATAAAAACAAATAATAATTACTAAAACTAATATAAAAATCAAATTATAAGAGATGAAATTAAAAAAAAATAAAAAACATCACAATAAAAAAATGAAGGACTAAAGTTGTTATGATCAATAAATAATAAGGTATTTTTTATTTTTTCATAACTTTTAAAAAAGTTTCTTAGATTCAAAATAAAAAAAATAAAAATAAAATACTTTTTTATAAACCAAACCAAATTTTTCTTTAACTAAAAATAAATTTTTATTAATTAAATTTTCTAACATTAAATAAACACTAAAAAAATTAAAAAATAATTTTCAAGAAATCAAATCTCCATTAAATAAACACTCTTATAATTTAACAAAAATAAAATTAGATCTGTTAATTTTAAATATTATTATTTTGTCCCTATATTTTTATTTTAAAAAAAGGAAAGTGGAACCTATGTAGATTATTTTTTCCAAAGTTATCCCGCCAACAAAGTTTAATTAAAAAAGCGTCTCCTAAGAAAAATTCCACCTTAACGATTTTTCTACGAAAAATTGTTCAATTCAAGTCATTTTTGTTCAATTTCAACTCAGCCCATCACTTGGTTTTATTGATATTTATTACCTGATTTGCCTAGCCTAGTAATTTTAATTTTCTAGGTATTTGAATCCATTATCTACAGAAAAAGAAAGATGACAACATAAGGATTAATAAATAAACTAGGCTAAATGTATTTGAGAGTCTAGCTTAGTAGTTAATTGTAAATTTAATTTTTATGACTGTTCCGAGTTTGATTTTTATTGTGTACTAGCCTGTTATTTCTGCGGTATCTAATCTGTTTAGTAGACTTATAAAATATTAAATAAGTTCTGGAAATTGTCGTGATGGCCCGGACACCCAAGGATATAAAAAAAAAAAAAAAAAACTATGCTAAACTATAGGTTTTAAATTATAATTCTCAATCGATAAACGGCGCCCTTTATTGATAAGAAAGGAACACCCAAACCCTTAATATAAATACCCTAACACCAACAAAGGAAAGAAATATTCACAGAATTGTAGTGAAAACAGAGCAAAACACCCGTCACGATTTCCTGAGAGATAAACCACTCGATAATAATGGCAAACACGGAGGCCGAAGCGGTGGATTTTGAGCCAGAGGAAGATGATTTGATGGACGAAGACGGTGCCGTCGACGCCGACGCCTCCTCCTCACCTCGTGCTCCACTCCCCAAGTTAAAGTCAGCTATTACAGGAGGCAGCGCGTCTTCTTCACTCTCCGCTCCTAAAAAGACTAAAGGCCGTGGGTTTAGAGAAGAGGTTGATGCTGAGAGACAGAGCCGCCTCTCCGGTCGTGGATTTGATTCCCTCGGTTCTGATGGTGGGCCTGGCCCCCAGCGATGTCAGTGAAATTTAAACCCTAGATACTTTTTGCTTGTTGTTTAAATTCTAGGTTTTCAGAATTATTCGCTATTTTGTTTTTGAAAAAGTAGGGTTTTGAATGGTTTTAGTGAATTTTGAGGTGGTTAATTGTAAATTGATGTGCTTGATCGTGTTTTTTTCCTGGTTATTATTTAATTTTCGGGTTGATTGTTCTGTTTTTGTTTGTACATGTGATGCTATTAAACAAAAAGGAAAAATTGTGAAACCCCCACTCTCAATTTTGTTTGAAATAACGGGAATATGACATTGAGAGTAATTAAACCTATGGATTGCTTAATGTAAGGATGCCTTGGAGTTATCCACTTGCATCTACTAATAAGCTAGCTCTAAAATAGGTTGAAAACATTCCACAGTGTGCTAAGAATGGTGTCCCTCCTTGGGTTTCTCCTAAACTAATATTATTTTTTTAATTTTATTGTTGGAGTAGTAATTTATCAGATCCGTCTCCACTACTATTTAAATAACTGTACCCTTTTATTCTTAATCATTCCATAGAGCAATTTGTGAATAATTCTGATGCCTTGAAAGTTCTGATTGTGTGATCAGATAATGTTTTGTTGTTGCTAGCTGATATCTCTTGTCATTTGTTTAAAAAAGTAGTTTTCCTTTTGCTCTGAAACTTGAGATGGATGATAATTGTTCCATATATTTACAGCTGTTGAAGGATGGATAATTTTGGTGAGTGGAGTGCATGAGGAAGCACAAGATGATCATCTACAAGAAGCTTTCGGTGAATTTGGGGAAATAAAAAATTTGCATTTGAATCTTGATCGCCGCACTGGTTTTGTTAAGGTAAGAAAAAATTTTCCTCTTCTTTTGAATCTTATTTCCAGTTGTTTTGTTCTTTTGTTATGTTGGGTGTCCATAGTAGTGAAAAACCACTGTTAAATTGAGTTCAAAACGAAGATCAATTTTACTATAAGTTCCTCTGCCTTGCTGAATTTTGGTTTGGAGCATTTGTTCTGAACCATTTCACATTTCAATTGGAATCCAAATCAGAACAAATCTGATCGATTCAAGATTAGCACAAAGCAATCTCACTGGACCAGCTGCTCTTTGCACAAAAGCGTGTATGGTGCTGGGCTTTTTGGCGAGGAACTGAGACAATGGTGGTTTTGATGATTTTTTACTACCTCTTGCTGTTTTCACTCATGGTTCATCATGTGAGTGGACTTTATTAAATATAATTGCTCACAGAGTAGAGAAGCTGAGTGCTGCTGTTTAGGATTCTGGGTGGCATTGGTTGCTCTGCTTTTGTGTTGGATATGATAGCTGTGCATGTGTCCACATGTTGGTTGCGTAATTTTGTTGTGAAGGAAATTAGTAACTTATTAATTCCAAGTTTCTAAATGCAGCTGATGTTAATGAAATAATGTGAAGGTCAAAGTTTAGCCAGAACTAGTTTCTGTGCTAAGGAAATTCTGCTTCATTGTGGTAGTCAATTTCAATATTTGTAAAATACACACATTCCACGTAGGATAAAGGATTGTAACATTCAACATATATGGAGTGACATGTAATTATGTTTGGTAAATAGCATGTTATTGATTCAATTGGATTTGATGTGGTCAAATTCAGTGCTATATTATTTTTCTGTCTTCCTTCCTCACAAAATTTCATTTCTTGATTACTGAGATGATTTCATGCTGTTATATTGGTCATGAAAATTGACAATAACATTGGCCTGTTGTCCCTGTTGAAAAATTCTGAAACAAATATTCTTTCATTAAGTCGACACATTTTTTTTTTTTGCAAGGGCTATGCGCTGATAGAATATGAGAAGTTTGAGCAAGCAGAGAATGCAATAGCTTCAATGAATGGGGGAACATTGCTCGAACAGATTATCTATGTTGATTGGGCCTTCAGCAATGGCCCCAGCAATTGGGCCTCCAGAAGAAAGAACATGAGGTCTGTCTCTATGCCCCGTACTTTTTTAAGCTGAAAATTACTGGAGATGATATATTATTAGAGAGAGAAGATGTCAGTGAAATTAAATGTCTCTCCTGAAATGATCAATGTTTCTCTGAATTTCAGAAAAATTACAATATCTTGGATCTTTTAGCTCTGTAAATTGCATGTTGAAGTTTTAAATTATGTCCCAACCTGCCTGTAGTCTAAAAAGGAAAAAACAATGGCTGGTAATGATAGATTTCTAGGAGTTGTATTACCAGACCGTACCCAAACCTGGTCAAATTCAAGGTGCCATTATATTTAGTGAATGAAAGCCAAATATAGTGCTCTTCAGCTGGAGCAAACTTTTATTGAGTGATCTTAGATAACATGGTGAAATTCACACTGCTTCTAATGACATTGCGTCAAGCTCAGACTGGGCAAATTGAAAATGGAAGAGTTGGCTTTGACGTGGATTGCCTTATGAAAGAGTCCAGGCATTTTTAAGAGGCTATAAGCTTCAGCTTGTATCTTCCTGTTATTATTTCTTGTGACTCTTTTGATCAGTTTAATTGAGAATTGGGGTTACAGTGAGTACTGGACATGATTTGAGCACAACTTCACAAGCACCTGCCTATGCATAATTTTGTGGCATGTCTATTTGGAAAGGAACTGGCCATTACCAATACATGACTCCCAGACCAACTAAAAATATATGATATTATCTTCCTGAGGCTAGATCATGATGCTGTCCTCTCTGACTGTATATGAGTCGCTTCAAATCTTGAGATAGATCTGGTCTGGCTTATTTGATATTTCTCTAGTTGTGTCAGCTGGGAATATAACTTGTTGCCCTTGAAATTTTTGCAGACCTGAACGAACGAATCGCTCAAGGAGTCCTAGGAGGAGATATTAATGGGTTGTGATTTCCATTATGAAGGTGTATGAGTTTTCATTGAGGTGTTTGATACGTGATTATGATTGAAGTTCGTGGTTGGTTCTTGTCTTCAATGGGTTTACGAATTGGTCACAAGTTTTTCTGTGTTGTTGAATGGTGCTTGGGCTCTGATTAACGCTAACTTTTAAGTTTAGTAATGTGTGTATTTGGCGCTGATTTTGTACTAATCTTTAAGTTTAGTAATCTGGTTTATTTGGTCACTTGAGATATGTATTTTTTATTTTCCGGTACCGAAAGATTTTGGGGGGCGCAAAAAGTTCAATGGAGAACTTTTCTCATGTGAGGCTATTTTAGTTACTTTATACGGCTTTTAAATTCATAGATTTTTTGCAGGGCATCTTGCCCGAATTAGAATATACTGATTGGGTTCCAGATAGCGAATGGTGTTTAGATCTTGGCAAGGAAGGCCAGCATTCCTCTTCTTTTTGGGAGTTGCAGAAGCAGAATGGACCTGTTTTCCTGGAGAGGAATGCCAACATTCGTACGATCTAAATCATTAGCATTTTTCATTTTTTTTTGTACATGTAGGCCTCCTTTGTAAACCGTTTTAAAAATTTTCTTATTTGTTTCTGTCGTTAAAAAGATTAATTAATAAAAAATAATTTTTCAGTGAAAGAAAATTTTAATTTTATTTTCAGTAAATTATCTCTTTTTATTTCAAGATAGAATTTGTGGAAAATTTAAAAATATTTTATTATTTGTTTATTATATTAAATTTAATTTTTAATTTTTATTATTGTTATATATTTTGTTTTGAATTTTTTTTATTTTATTCCTATTTAATTTGATTTTTATATTAATTTTGATTTTTATTTTTTAAAATAAAATTTTTAATTTATTGGATATGGTTTTTATTTTTTTATTGCAATTTATTTTTATTTGAAATTGTAATTCTTTTAATTTTATTATTTTTTAATTTTTTTTATCTGTCAAATTTAGTTTTTATTATTTTAATTGTTGATTATTTTATTTGAATAAATTTATGAATTTAAATTTTTTTAAAAAATTTATTCTTCATATTTTTTTATCTATAAGATTCTGTTCTTATTTTTTTTTAATAAACTTGAAAAAAAAATAAAAAAAGTTATTTATTATTTTATTTTCTATGGAATAGTTAAACACTAAAAAATATTTTTTAATTTATTCTTTATGTTATTATTAAATATTAAAATATAATTTACTTTTTAAAAATCTGTTTTATAAGAAAATAACTTTTTTAAAAAATTAATTTTCAGCAGTTATGCTGAGTAGCTATCACTGGCACGCTTCTAAACGACATGAAGGTACAAGTTTGCTATAAGAGAATGCATTCACGTTGCCAAAACCAGGTAACATTCAGAAAATCAATGCACTTACGAAGATCCTGACAATGTCGTCGTCATATGCTCAACTAGCAAAACATTTCCCTTTCAGAACTGAGCTAAAAAGGAATAATCGACTACTGTGTGTGAAATCATCCACTTCATGATGAATGGTGGCGGAGGTACGTCGACTACCAAGAGGAAGGAAGAAAGCCTCTAATGTAGCTTGCTCTTTTGCTTGTCAGAGTATCATCATCATCATCACGAAATCACCAGATCCATTAGATACAATGCCAATGATGATAATTATAATATCTATTCAGCTTTTTCACAGCCTTGCTTCCTTCACCATTGAATTCCTTCGCTGTACAATCAATCGTGTTAGAAATTCTGCTCCTGATGATTCTAGTCTAATTCCAGCTTGCTCTCCCACAGCAAGCGAAAAAAAGGTATGGTAATTTTTGCTATTCTTCTTTGTTAAATGTACAAAATTCGTGTATTTGTAGCAGCTCTGTGCGTGTATATCTCTGACATGTTCTTCTCTACGTTGTATGTTTTCTTCATGAAGCCACAGCGGTCCAATAATTCGCCATGCACGGGGTCGTTGGAGTGGCAATGGTGCGTGACCATACCCAATGAGTACCCTCCACTCTTCGCATCTCTGCCAACTGTCATGATTATTAATGTGAGCAACATTCTTACCTAACATGTTTATGTTACCTTGAAAGAATGTTTCAGATTAGAAGCTTCAAGTAGAATTTAAGAGCATGGATTGTAGATAGAAAATATTGCTCAAATTTATGCCTCCTGGAAAACATTTCTAATGAATTTGCTGTCAAGAATGCTGGAAATTGTTGAAAATCAGAAACGGCAAATGAACAAGTGTTCCTTACCCTTCCATCCTTGAGCTCGAAGATAACTGAATCATCGGAAAATGGGATCGGCCTTGTTGGCGCCACCTGTGAATGTTCAAAATACTCATCACTGATTTCCCATCACTAATGCTGGCCAGCAGCCAGTTAGAAGACGAGTTTTAAGAAAGGAAAAGATACTTGTACCAACCTTTGGGTCACAGTTTCTATTAAAATCACTGTACTTTTTTGCAACGTTCTCCAAGCTGGCTGCAAAATCTTCATCTATGCAAACTTCTTCATTATTATCATTTCCCACCTCTTGTGTTTGATCTTCATTCATTAATTTTCCCACATGAGGGAAGCCACAGTTTTTCCATCTCCATGTCATTTTGTCCATATACCTAACATATACTTTTCCATCTGAACCTATAAGAAAGAGTTGATTGCCTTCAAAACATGGGCTAGGGGAAGTGATCAAGGTTACACCTTTATTAGGTGTTCCATGTTCAATCCAATTCCAGCCATCACCAGTATTCCATTGATATTCAACTAGTCCACCATCTTCTGAAAGCATAAATAGTGAGCCTGTGAGTGATAGTGAGGATGGTCTCATAGCAGTTCCTGGCGATCTCGATAGAACCAAATGTTGGGACTGATAATGCTCATGCCACAATTCAGTCACTTTGTTATACTGGTATAGCCTCCCATTCCTTCCAGTGACAAACACTACGTTATCCCGGAACAGCTCCTGGTCAACAATACTTGCAACTTTGGTATCTGGAGGGTTTCGACAATCTTTCCATTTGAATTTCCTCAGGGCAACCTGCAAAGAAATTTGATTAACGGATCAGCAATGAGCTGCTTTATAATTCTGGGAAAATCACAGAAATACTCTCTGCTTTGGCTCTCTAGCCTAAAGTCGGTGTTTAAAGTAATATTCCAGAGTTTTTGTTTCAATTCATTGATAATGTTTCTTGGTTGCCTGGTGACATGAAATACTACTTGCATGTATGGATGGTGATGGTGACAATGACGAAGTGAATAATTAAGTGAACCATAAGAAGGAAAAGAAATTCTCTGATGATTTTAATCTTTTGGATGAATGGGAGTCATAGACCAAAAGAAATATTTCGGTTTATTTGGTTTGTGCTACTTACTGTGAACTGCAGCAGCCTTCCATTTTTGCTCACAAAGAAGACTGCATCTTCTGGTGTAACTTTCGGAGCTTTACCTGGAATTCCATCCCATGGAGGGCCTCCAATAACACGCCCGAGATTCCTCATGGCAGTGCAATTTACCCATGTTAGCCCCTCACCGCTCCTCTCTCTCATAAGCAGACTCCCGTGAATGTCTACCAGAAAGAGACTTCCATTGTAGTTTCCAAGGGCACCTTTCATTGGTGTTGAGTGATCATGCCTTAGCCACAGCCATAAATTCTCAGCATAAAGATGTTCATAAGTCAAACCATCATCAGTAACAAGGAAAAATGATTTGCTTCCATGTATCATTCGCAGACGAAAGTTCGTGTTGATCCAATTATCTGGGAAACTATATCCTTCCAAAACTTTATTCGCTCCATTGGCACCTGCAAATAGGTAATCTTCTTGTGCTTTACTTCCCTTTCGCCTTCTTGCCATTGATCTTGTGATTCCTTGTTCATTTGGCTCATCTTTTATGCCTTCAAGGCAGTTCATGGGTCCACGTTCTTCTCTGCAATACTCTGCATTCCAACCTTCAGTCTCTGGGGCGTCGATCACTGACCATACATATTTAACCGATACTCTTTTTCGGAGATTTACTTGATGATTCGGTCCAGTATTTTCTCCACCCAGTCCAGGTAGATGCAATTCTGCAAGCCTACCATCATGCAGTGGGAAAACTATTCTGCCAGCTTGAAGTGGTATCCCAGCAATTCCGCTCGCAACTTTCGCATGCGGAGGATGCACATGACTCAACCATGCTTCGGGAATTTGGTTTTCCTGATCGGTGCCTGTCTTCATGTGAAAAAAAAAACCTGGCTTACAATATTGTTACTACGAACAGCGAACATTTTCCAATGACAAAAAGAAAAAAGCAAATCACTGAAAATCATGGTTTTATCTAGTTGATTTTTTAAAAATCCATGATCTACCAGAAATGCTTTAAGAAATGGTCCCAACAACAAGAAGTCATTCATTTGTGATTTTTGTTCTTCCAAAATTTCTTTACTAGACATTTTGAAAGCTATTAATTTCATTCAAGAAGCAGTGTGGATGAATGAACCTGTTGTAAATACTCCTATACATCTTTTAGTTTTATTGCTAGCCATATGCGTCGAAAGCTTCTCTATTGTGCTACATTTATGGATAACTTTTAAAATACAACGAGGGCTTTGAAAGAAAAATGGATTCCAATGAATGGCTCTGAGAATCTTAATGTGCGATTAGAGGAAGTTATTTACTATTTTCAGGTCTTGCTTTTCACCAGCCAGTCATGGCACATGGAACTCCCTAGGAGTTTCAGAAGTTTCCCTTTCCCTTCCCTTCCCTGGTGGAGGTTATTTGGAAGTTTCCAGTCCTTTGATGAGCCACCTTAACTATTCTAAGAGATACACAAAACCTACCCCTATATATGTTTACTGATTTAAAATAAACTGGTTACTTGTTCAAAGCTCATGGAATGCCATTCTTTGATGGCTTTCCAGAAGATGTATTTTCCATAGTTCCATATGCGAGTCTCAGAGAAGTGAATTGGAATACATTTGTATGAAAAGGGAAAAACATATGCAGATTGTCCTTGTTATGCAACTGTCCTTCACTGACTCCATGGAGGAATATCATTAGAAAGCATAAGAAAAGGAATAGTGAAAGGCCTCATCGTTTTAAGATTCTGAAGAATTTATACCACCTGCTTCACTCACCTGACTGTTTCAATATTCGATACTCAAAAACCGATCCAGACGACGTGGTGAAAAATAATGATAAGAATTTTTCATTTGTCTCATCTTGTACAACTGGTGTGATAGATGTCAACTTATGATCTTTGGGACTTCCATGGACTATCCATTTCCACTTCCTTTGGTTTAATCGTCTCTCTACCAATTTACCGCCCTGGATATACAGAAAACATTGTGAGCAGAGGCCAGATGATAATTTGGCTTTCTGGAAAACATTTGTTCTGCACATCATTCCCCCTGTTTATGTTGCTTTTTTATCACTTACTGTTGTATGGGTGTGTGTAGTAATTTGTTTTTTTTTTTTTTTTACAGATATGGTACCTTAGTTAGAAGAAAAAGAGAGATGGAGTATTCTCCACTCAAGCCATGTAGTGTGCATCCCATTGATGGCATCAGAGAAGCATCTGCTACTGTCCCTTCTGCCCATATATGCTTCTTCCATGATGGCTTTGAGCTCCTATCATATTCATAAAGATCTCCTGTAGAACTGCATTGCAGCACACTTTGTTTCAAATGAAAACGAAGATAATAGCCAAGAACCAAGGAGCCAGCTTAGCCACAAAGCGTGGCTTGATTGCACACCTACACAGAATATCTGAAAATAACTACTGGCGTCATCATATCTAATCTGATGTTTGGCAGTGCACTTATCAGGAGTTGAATAATAACAGTGATTTCAATTAGATTATACTTCGTGTTAGCCTTGCCTGTATAAGTTCTTTTAAATTTTGAGTTGCATCGAGTTGTTGATTTGAGAGAGATCTCACCTTATGGTATATACTACGTCTGGTCTAATAGTAGCAGCATCAACAATTGCTGCAACATCTGCACCAGGTGGTCGCCCGTGTTTTTCCCATCTGTTCCATGTTTATAGCATAAATTTCGTTAATATTTGAGTCTCCTCATCAGAATCCACACCGTGAGCAGATACTAAAATTCAAAAGCAATAAAACTAGTTTTAGCGACGATGGTTTTTAGTTTCAGAAACACAAGTTTTACCTTGGAGGCTCTGCCTCACTGAGTTCTAATAACGAGCCATTCTTTGTGCAGAAATAAATTTTCCTGGAATGTAACGCGGTGGAAGCAAGGAGTTCATTAGTACATTTGCCGCAGTAATGTAATGTGATTATGCTGTTTCGGACTGTGGTATGTATTGAAACAGAAATGATGCACTCACAGCCCATCATGAGAAATGAAGCCGGAATTTATTAGCATCAATGAGCTTTGTTCTGCTTCTCTAATGGTGCTTTCATCGAGAGTAGGTGTGAACTCTACCCAAATTGGCTGGGAGCTCTCACCGAGTATCATCTGAAAAGGGAAAAAGGAAGAAGATAAACGATCCCATACTATAAATAATAATGCAATTTAGCAGTTGTAGTGTGCAGTGAATCCATTTTTATCAAGCAGTCATCAGAGCACGCCTGGTGTCAAATTCAGATCACTTGCACAATTTATTAGCAGAAAAGTATCTAAGAAGAATTAGTTTTGGTTTCAATAGAAATTATTTAGTTGCAGTGTTCTGTTTATATATCAGAAAATCATGGGACCATTGCTTGAGCAGCTTCAAATACAAAACATGTGGTAGAGCTAATTGACATGGAGCCAGTCCAGGTTTTACAAGAGTGCCATGCCTGCATGTCGGACTTAAGTGGTGACATGGTTACTCTGATCACAAGTGTTTGTATAATATAAATTGAAAATTAGATGGTTATTACTACAAAGAAGCATGTATTCCTTCCTGATTGAATCCAGTACTACAGGAAGACAGAAGGCTCTAGCAACTACTAGTCGATCAAGGTTTGCTGGTCTCCAAGTCTGATATTAACCATCTCTGCCCACCAGACTAGGACTCATAGAAACAGGATAGGAATAGAAAATTAAAGGGTGGGGGGGGGGGGGGGATATAATGATTTTAGAAGAAACCTAAAACCGGAGTTTTTTTGGAATTAAGCTTGATAATTGCAAAGATGTTGAATTGTAGAAGCTTTATTCCAAAATCATAGGGACAAGACAGCAACTGTTATGAGCTTATATGATTATGCAGCTGGAAGAAGACCAGTACCTGATATAGGGTTCCTGCTTCTGATAGAGTAAGAATAGTTTGATTGACAATAAAGACACAGATTGCATGACCAGTCAATACTGGTAGATCATGGGGTGCTATCACCCACTGGATTCCATTCCAGAACCTCTCATAGATAGACCCACTTTCACCAGTGACCCAAATGGATGACTCAGACATTTTAGTCAGAGAAATTCTCTTCCTCAAAGGCAGAACAATCTCAGAATTCGCTTCCGTTCCTCCATCTTCAACCTTCCTTTTCAAATTCTCAGTTTTCTTGGAATCATCACTCTCTCTTTCTAAGTTCTCTTCTACATCTCTTGTTACTGGATGGATTTCACCCACTGTAGTACAGTTGTCATTAACACAAGAGACAAGCTCATATGGCAGCTCCACTTCAACCCAGGTATTGGATTGCTCTTGGAACTCCCAGAAACGATCAGTCTTCTGCTCAAATTCTCTATTCTTTTGCTGAGCATAGTTATGTGGGCACCAAGAAGCAGAACCAAGGCTCAATGACAAGAGGACCAAGATGAAAAATATTAAATGAAAACAAGGCATAGTGGCATGACAGAATCTGGTGATAAAAGGTTCAGATACATACAGAAAGACTTCGAAACTACGATATGCAGGTGGTTTCAGGTACAAGTCAGTTTGGTTTTTTGTACCCTCTGTGGAGCCCCGTATAGGGCCAGAACAAGAGAAGGGCCACGGGAAACTACTCGAAGGACCTGCCCATCATTAGTTTGAAGACAAGGAGCTCTCTTCATGGCCTTCTCACCAGGACCAAATAAATACAGAGGGAAGGTTGTGGGGGGTCCAATAGTCCAAATATACATGGGAAAGGAGACGGGGTTAGTTAAAAATTGATATGGTTTCCCTTAGATTTTAACTACCTCCTCATTTGTCAACTCTCTGTGGTCACAATAACTAAGACAGTGATGATGTGTTTTGGTGGGGTTGCTCATCTTTCTTACGTTGCAATGCAGTGAACGAGCTTCAATTTTCTTAGCAGCTAATAATGATCTTCTCACCTAATTCACGACTTGTCACTTTGTGTCAAGTTTTCTTTTGATTTGTTTGTATGATGCAGTATACAGAGTTCAATCAAATATGGTAAAAGAAGAACATATATTTTGTGGACAATTCTTGCTGCTTTTGCAAAATTATTCCTTTATGGAAGTTCCAGTACAAGACATAACCCCCACAGCAAGGAACAGATTCACTGCATCAGATGCTGTATGTTGCAAAAAAGTTTGATCAAATAATAGGATGATCATGCCCGTCCAGCTCATGATGATGGCGGCACATCAGATGCAATGCCATTGGTCACATGACTTCCTATGAGTAGACTTGTGAATATTCCTTTTTCTTTTTTTAATTTTTTATTCTGATTGAGTCTAAAGAGATGAGGTAAGATGTCATTGATTTTTTTTTTTCTTGGGGGGCTTTCTCATTAGTCTTTGAAAGAGACACAGCAACCGTAGCGGCAAGCTGTGGAACTCTCTCTCTCTCTCTCTCTCTAGCCAAAGAAATAGTTAGTACGCAACAATGGAACTTTACTTGCATGATCCTCCATAGCTCCGCAAGTGAACATCATTGGCATTTTAAGATGCAAGACTCTTTGCTACTTTTAATCATCGAATTTTATTTTCTTATGGCCATTTGTTCATCAGTTGTCTTCACTTACAGGGTGCTAATTGTCGGGTCTGCAGATATGGAAGGCCATCCGTATCGACAGGTGGGATTTCTTGATATTCATATGGATTTCTTGATGTTGATATGTATTATTTATTAATTAAAAAATTTAAATATTCATAAATTATCCATTGAATTTCAGGTATTTAATAAGTATTCATTATTTACTATTATTTATTATATAATAAAAAATATAATATTTAATACACACTAGTAAATTCATATGCGCTCCATCCCGTGTCAAACTATGTTTTTTTTAAATTTAAAAAAATATTAGAGCATGAAGATTTTTTGAACAATATCATTAAATCTAATCCAGCGGTTTGATTTTGAAACCTGCTAACCTGACTCCATGCCTGACTCAAATTTCAAATTAAACTGCATGAGAGCCGACCCAAAGTGAATCAATCAATTTAATAGATTCAAAAATAACTTGAATGACAAGTAAAAACATGATATAATTTTTAAAAAATCTTTAAGATGATATTTTTTAAAACATATTGAGACGATACCAGATTGGATTGACCTTGGTCACCCTTCGACTTGGATCGTGGATATCTTAAACCTTTTTTTGTTTTGGAAAATTATTTTTGTTTAATTTTATGATAAAAATAAATGATTGCAAAATCGAATATCAATACTTAAAAAGATGTTTATTTAAGATTGTGATAACCTTATAGAAAATAAACAAAAATAAATCATGAATTTCATTTCCTAACCCATCCAATATTGAAAAAGAGTAACATAAAGAAAACAATTAACAAATTAAAGGATCAAAAACTAAAAAAAAACATTTCGAGTTTGAGGGTAAACCCGTCAAACCTATGAATCGGGTAATCCAGGTCAATACGTTAGGTAATGGATTCTATTTGGATTAATAACTTTTTTTTTCTAAACTATTATTTATTTAACTACATGATAAAAAAAATAATTGTAAAATCAAGTGTCAAACCAATACTGATATTTTTTTAAACTATAATAACCTTAAATAAAGAGAAACGAAATAAATTATACAACTCAATTCTTAATCAGCTCGATATCAAAGGGTGAAATATTTTTTTTTTTTAAAGTTAAACCCACTAAACCCGCGAACAGGCCTATGGACTTTCTAAAATTTAATAACATGTTTTTTTAAACTATTTTTTTTAACTATATGATAAAAAAAAACAGACAATTACATAATTGAGTTCTATTATAAAATAAAAGTACCCCTCTAAACCCGTGAACCGAGGCAAATAAAGTTATCTCGCCAAACTCGCGAACCCGACCATTGATCCATAAAGTTTAATAACCTAGTTTTTTTTAAATTATTTTTTAACTAAATTTTTTAAAAATAAACCATATTGCGTTGTTAGGATTTTTTTTAATACCAACCTGATATTGAGATTTTTTTTTATATTGTAATAGCTATATAAAAAGTAAATTAAAATAGATTATCAACTCAAAATCCCAATAAACACATAATATAAAGACTAAGTCAAACAAATTAATAACCAAAGAGAAAAAAGGTCAAAATAAATAAAAAAAACAACATAATTATTATTGTAATATAATCTACAATGTTAATGAATGTGGGAAAACAATGTTTTGCCCACACCTTTTACCCATACCTTTTATCTTTATTATATATATATATATATATATATGATAATATAATAAATATTATTTATATATGTGTATATATAATTTTATTTTATGTTAAATCATAAATAGTAATTGTTTCTATTTTTTATTTACAAGATGAGTAAAAAATAAGATATAAATATAATAGAAACTTCATTTTTATTTATCTATTATTATTTTTAGTTGGAATATGAATATCTATTTTTTTTTTGGAAATAAGTAATGAATAAATATAAATATAATAAGAATTTATATATAACTATCTATTACTATTCTATGCATTTATATATATTTTTTTAACAAGATAAAGATAAGTAACGAGGAAGATATGAATATAATAAAAACTATGCTTTAACCTCTCCAATTTCTTCACACTAATTAATTAATAAAATAAAATAAAAATATAGACTGACAGGATGACTAAGCAGGCTTCTTTTATATATCATATGGGCATGGTGGGTTTATACAGGATTGATTACTCATTAATTAATTGGGACGTAGTAATTAACTTTTGCCAGGTGGCAGTGAAAGGCTCACACACACACACACACACACACTGTACGCAGGCTGGAAGGTCCGTTTGTTTTTGATTGTGTGAGATTGATTTTGTCGCCTTTTAAAATATAATTAGTTTGAAAAAATACTAAATTTATATTGAACTAAATTTAATATTAAAAATAAAAAAATCTTAAAAAAATTATTTAAATATATTTTTAAAAAACACCACACACTATAAATACCAAACACGCACCATGAACAACATAAATCACATATGTCACGTTGATGTCCTAGAGTTTAAATAAATAAAAAACCATATGTATTAACAAATAAAAAAAGAATCATCAATGATAACTAAACATATATTTAAAAAAGTCAAGAAAAAAATATAAATTAATATATTTAATCTCCCAACATAATTCATTTATTCAATTGTGTTCAATGACTATTTTTATTAAAATTATTTTTTAATCAAATAATAATATAAATAGACACACTTATAAAATTGATTGAATAAAAAAAAAAATATCGCAAGGTTGTATTTATTAGAAAAACTATCTAAAAATAAATTTTAATTGTATAAAACATAAAAAAGTTATAATGGATTAGAAAAGTCTTTTTAAAAATTAAATACATACAAAATACTTAAAAAAAAACAACAATTATTTAAAAAAAGATAGATACAAAAATTAAAACAAGAAAGAAGAGATATTAACTTAAATATAAATTTTAAAAATATTTAAATAAACACATATAAAAAAGAATGATTTTCTTTTAAAAAGCCATGATTACAAAAAAGAAAAAAAGAAAGAGATTAGGCTAGTGCCTAGATCGTTTAAGAATGCCTGCGAGATAGTGTGTTTTTTTTTTTTTTAAATGTAATTAGGATGGATGGCATGTTGTCTATTCTATTTTTTTTAAAAAATAAATTAGACAACATGTCATCTATCTTTGTCCAGACTCGAGCCATTATGGTGACCAAAAAATTAAGGTGACCAAAAAATTAAGGTTGAAGGATTTCTCACAAAATAAATTTATTTTCAACATGTTTTGACTCAAAACACATAAAAAACACTTTAAATACATTGATAAATCCATCCATGGCCTCCAAAAACCTAAAAAACCATCTTAAAACCTGAAATCAACCCAAAACTAAAAATCTTCTCGAGCTCATGTATGTTTTTTAGACACTTTCAATGTAAAAAACACCTAAGTTGAAGTCCTTTCATCAAATAGAATTACTTGACACAAAAATTTATCGTTTTGATGGTCGAAATCATTGCCAACAATATTTTTCTCTATCTATCATCAAAATCCAGTGATTTCTCTCTTTCTCAAACTATGAACTAAAAATAATAAAAATAAAATTTTTGTGAAAAATCAAATTAAAAAATATTGAGGGACTAAATAGGCATAACATATGAAGTTTGATGACTAAAGTGAAGTTTTTCTTAAACTTTGAAACCATCATTTATTTGTGTTGTTTTCCCCACTTTGATTCCCTATCTTTCAATATTATTCTTAACGAACAAGTTTGATTTAATTGTCCTTAAATTTGGCCCAAAAGGGATGCAATTGTGCAAAAAAGGTTTGGGGATTAAAATGGAAAAAATAAAAAATTCTAAACATTTAGTCCATAGAAAAATACGAGAGAATAAATAGTACACATGTATAGTAAAAACACCATACTATTTCGTGTTTTTCACTAGCTATGTGACCCGCACTTCGTTACAAGTCATTTATTTCTATTTACTATAAAAAGAAATTGTATACACAAGTTCTTTTGATGCATTTTCGCATTAAAATTCTTTTTAAGTGCAAATTAAAAGGTTTATGCATACATGTAATCAAACAAATCAAGAATCATATGTGTTAATAAATAATTAATGATTAATAAAAACTAAACTAGAAAAATCAAGAGATAAATGCAGATTAAGTTATTTAATCTTGAAAAATCAGATATTTACCAGGTTGTGTTTGTTATTTTTTTTATTAAAATAATTTTTTTATTTAATCAAATAATAATAGAAATAGACACACATATTAAATTGATTGAATAAAATAAAATAAAAAAATTATGCAATATTGCACATATTATAAATATTATCTAAAAATAAATTTTTTGTTTAATATAAACTTCATCTATACAAAATATATATATAAAAAAATTATAGATAAATAAAAAAAATCTCTTCAGAAATTAAATGCACATAAATAGTTTTTTTTTTTAAATCTTTATAAAAAAAGTTAAATAAGCAAAAATAAAATAAAGTTCTTCTATACAAAAAATATATAAAAAATTATGATAAATAAAAAAATCTCTTCAAAAATTAAATGCACATGAAATAATTTTTTTAAAAGTTTTTATAAAAAAGAATTAAATAAGCAAAAATAAAATAAATACAGATGAGTGATATTGATTGAAACATAAATTTAAAAATTAATTTAAAAAAAAGACAATACAAAAAATTATCAATAATAAAAAAAGTAAAATTAGAAAAAAAAAATAGCATAAGTGTTATGACTTAATTTATCAAACTTGTGATTAAGGTCATGAACTGAATCAGGTTAATAATTTTTTCTCTCTTAATATATATATGGCAAAAAAAGAGCCTAGATGTGCGAGCCTATGGCTTAATGCATCTGGGCTGTTGCAAGGAAAAAACCATGCACGTAAAGGGGCCTTCAAGTCTATGTCTGTGTGCTCGGGCTTGATTTTATTTTATTTTATTTTTTTAAAGGGTGAATGACCTTTTCATCTATCCCTAATTTTTTTTTAAAGAAATACGCATATGACTTGCCATTTGCAAGCTGGTACTACCTAAAAAATTAGAATAATGCCTCTCTTGCTAAAATAAACTAATTTTTAAGTCATTTCAACTAAAAAACACCCTGCTAACACTCTTGGAACACCCATAAGCCAATCAATTAGCTCAAAATACCCAAAAGGTCCACAAACCAGAAATCAAACTGGTTAATATTTATCTTTTTTCGGCTTAGATCTATTTTTTATGCAACATTAAATTTTAAACAACCACCATCAAGTCCCTCTCATCTTAAGAAACCTGTAAACATAAAAATACCCTATCTTTGTGATAAAAAATGGCTTGAACGATGACTTTCTCACTCGTCATCGAAAAACCAATGACCCCCTCTCTCTAATCAATGACTGGAAAATAATATAAATAATTTTTTATATCAAAATTATTTTTTTAAAATTTAAAGAGATCTAAATTATATAATTAGCATTATTTTAAAGTTTAAGGATCTAAACGTATTTTTTATAAAATCTCTGACATACCACCAACATTTAGCGCTTTTATTTTTATTTTAGTCTATCTTTCAAGTTCACCCTTGCCCAAAAAATAAAAAATAATTAGCCTTTAATTAGGATTAAAATAAATTATTAAAAAATACACAGAATTTGTATATATAATATGATATAATATAATAATAGTAGTTAAATAAATATAAGTGTCTTCTCAGATCCCACTCCAAGTTGGAGGCTCCAACTATCCCATAATAAACCCACTTAGCCCTTCGTCAAATGGGCTGCTAGCCCCTTCCAATTGGCACCATCATCCTCTTTTTTAACAGAATGAAAATTAGCTTGCAAAGGTTTAGAGGAGACTATATTTTAAATTGCATTTTATTAGCTTGATATCCTTGCTAGTGAAATGTAACTAAATCGATATTCATATATTTTCTTAAGTTCAAAACCTCTCACGTAACTCAAAAAAAAAAATACATAGAATTCAATCATATTTAATAAAGATCTTTGATATCATATCAAAATCTTTAACACTAAGTGGTTTCGAGTTTGAATTTTATTGTTTTTATTTATTTGATAAAAATTAAGCATAAAGTAATATGAACTTGTGCAAGTTTTAAGTCTAAAAAACTTTCACTTGAGAAGGTGTGTTAGAAAATAATATAAATCATATTTTATGATTTCATTTAATAATTTAAATTATTGGGTTGAAATTATTCTTTAACACAACTCAGTTATTTTAAGTATAATTAAATTTCAGAAAATAATTCATTTTTTAGAAATATAATTTATTATAAGATATATTTGATAAAAAAAATTCATTTTCCAAATTAAAACGCACCAAAAAAATAAGCTAACAACCATTTAAAAATATTTTTTTTGCCACGATCACATCATTAGTGTTTGCATGTCTGTGTATCCAAGTTTCCAACTCTTGAAGTAAGTTAATCCACCTTTAAATCGCTGTCTACCAGCTAATCACGAAGATGACATGCAGTTGCAGGCAGTTATCAGTTATAGTCTCATTTATAGCATATGTCGTCAATTACTATTATTGCATTCTTTCTAATGAAATTAAATGTATTAAAAAATAATATAAAATTATTATTAAAATATCTAAAATAATTTTTTAATATGATATTAAATTTTAATAGCTAAATAAATATAAGATAATGGAATATTAATAAATTATTCCTGAAGCTTTATTACTGAGATGATCGATTTACGCGATGAAATGCAATAATTATGCCTTCAATAAAATACTAGTCTTTTCTTTTTTATAGACAATTAATTTTAATTTTGAACTCGCAATTAATGTTAGTACCAGAAGAAAAGATCTGTTGTTATAAAGTCAATCCCTGGCCCAGTTCTTCCAATTATTTCTACGGATGAGTATCGGTCATATTTCTCAAAGAGATTTTAAAAGGGATGAGTCATGTTTATTTATTTTTTATTTTAAATTAATATATTTTTAATATTTTTAAATTATTTTAATGTACTAATATTAAATAAAATATTTAAAAAATAAACATAACTACACTGCAAAACAAAGAAAAAACTTGAAATTAAGTAATAAGATTTGGATTTGACACGAAAGATTTGCTCTTGATTTAACTAAAACTATATATGAACGTATAATCTTAGATCTGAAAGAAGTAATCAAGAGCTACCGCGGATGGATGAAGCATGCACGGCTAGATTAGATTAATATATCAGTGTCAAGCTTTAGTTATTTCCATCATTATCCCTTCGTTATGGAAATTAAATTTGAAAGCTGACAAGAACCATCATAAAAGAGACATGAGAGTCGCAGCAGCACCACGTATTTCATTCTCGCAGCAGCCGCATTAATTTCTTGACGGGCCACCTGCACCAATCTATCTGTTTTAAACACCAGCCATTTTACTCCCTACGTATCTCTCTTTTCTCCTTATCCCATGATTGTTGAATGATCTTTTAATCCCACGTCCATATATAGCATTGATGGTTAGTTGTTCGGTGATCGTTATTTCTTCTCTGGCCGGCCATTGATTAGTACAAGATTAATCGGCACGTTCCTCTTTCTTCTCCCGTGTTCCTCGATCCACTCACTCCTAGCTGAAAATTTGTGAGCGGGCACCATGGAGATAGAGGTGGCGAGTAGTAGTTACAGTGCTGAGAGTAGCAGTGTTAGTATTAGCACTAAAGGTGGTGATGGTGGCGGCTGTAGCATGCATCAAGATAAGGTGGCATCGGAAGGCGGAGCGGAGAGGGGGGTCTATTTGGTGTGGGAGGATCTAACTGTGGTGCTGCCAAATTTTGGAAATGGTCCAACAAGAAGGCTGCTCCAAGGACTTAGAGGGTTTGCTGAGCCAGGTAGGATCATGGCTATCATGGGTCCGTCTGGGTCTGGAAAATCCACTCTTCTTGATTCACTAGCAGGTATGATTCATTGCTTGGATCCCTTGCCCACTCTCCCTCTCACGCGCGCACATATTCACAAATATGCACAAACATACGTGTCCACTCAAGCTGCCACTATAGTCTTCCTTTTTCTTTCTTGGGTGGAATTTGGCTGTCTGCAGTGTCTTAACAGCCTCCCAGGTCAAAATCATAAATATATATATCATTTGTTTACTCCTCCTCCATGGAAGTTCGCACTGTCCAAATGTAACAGTAGAAATTGTGTGTTTTATCATGGGAAATTGGGATAGCATGTCCACTCAAGCTGCCTTCAGTTATCAAATACTGGTACGCACTGTTCTTTTTATAGAAAGGTTTTTTGGGCCAATGGAAAGTTATGAGAAAGCTCGACCAGACTGCCACAGACACTCCCTTTCCTCTACAAGAAAGTTTTGCATTGACTTGGATACGCCAAATCTAATATATTTTATCAAGATCAATGCCTAATTTCCTCAATTATATCAAACTAACCAAGTAACATGGTACAGAGTATTCGGACCATAATTTAGTAATGTTTGATCGAATTTACAACACCAAAAAAGAGAGGAAGAAGAAGAAGAAGAAGAAGAAGAAGAGGAAGAAGAAGAAGCTACCCTTCTAAAAAGAACAGTGTTTCCCTCCTTTGTTAGTGGTTATCGAGATGTATGTGCCAAGCAGGAGTGAAAGACCACCTGGTATAGAAAATTAGAAATAAAAACTAAATCAGAGCTCTCTTGGTGCTCACTACTTCATTTAAAAAAAGTGATTTTACTAATTCTGCGGTAGATTCTTGATAGATTATCAGTTTCAGTTCAATTTCCTGGAGAGACAGAGGATATACAAAAAAAGAATACTACCCCACTTGATAAATTTAAAGTTTTTTGTTTCTTGAGAGTTTAGCGTTATCCCTGATATATATATATATATATATATTTCAATCAACCCCTTATCTCTATTATGAAATCAGGGGAGGCCCAAGACCTGACGTCCTGACCCGAGCTGGATTTCACAAAAAACAAGAACTTGATCTCGTGCAATCGAATTAAAAACTCATGTCGATTTGATTCATGATCGAGTTAAAACCCATTCATATTTTTAAAATATTATTAATTTTAAAATAATGTTATTTTGAACTTATATTTGTTTTTTAGATTAACCATCTCAATTTATAACTTAATCTTTATATCAAGTCGATTTTCGAATCGAGTTTAATAACGAGGGAGATCCCTCTTAGAGACAAGGAAATGAGTGCCAAGAATTAAAATTACAGAGGAATGATCAAAGCGACTTCATCTTGACTGTAATTTACAGGAGTATTAACTAGCGAGTGATCATTAAAAAAAAAAAAAAAAGAACGAAAAAAGAAATACTAATCGACAAGCTGATAATTTTCACTCTACATGATGTAATAGACATGGATACCTATACAGGGTAGAAAATAAAAAAGGATCGGTTACTACCTAGGTTCTTTTTTAATATGTTGGCAGCAGCATAGCTGATCAAACGTTTTCCTGAATTTTCAACCTTGTGGTTCTGAAATAGTTGACTTGTATAATCTTTTGCTAATAGCATTCATCATCGATCTTGCCACAGGTAGACTGTCAAGAAATGTCATAATGACTGGAAGTGTTCTTTTCAATGGAAAGAAGAGGAGGCTAGACGCTGGTGTTGTGAGTACTGTCTACCAATATGCCACATACAAGTCCAGTTGGATCTGCAAATCTTATTCACATGGCCGATTTCAGTATAAAATGAGATAAAATACTGGCTAATTGAGTTCTTTAGCACTAAATTCAAGGGCATAGGAAATTCTTATATTTCAAGTTTACATGTGTATAATATAATGAACTTCAAAAACCTTGCTGCAAAAGAAATATTCATACACCTATTTCTTTGACCATATAAGCAGTGTGATTTTAGCTTAACAGAATTTGCTCACTCGTGTACTTTTCCTCTGTTGATGAATTTCAGGCTTATGTGACACAAGAGGATGTGTTGTTAGGAACTCTTACAGTCAGAGAAACGATCTCTTACTCTGCAAATTTAAGGCTTCCAAATACGATGAGAAAGGAGGAGATTGATTGCGTCGTAGAAGGAACGATCATGGAAATGGGTCTCCAAGATTGTGCTGATCGGATTGTTGGAAACTGGCATTTGAGAGGCATAAGTGGTGGTGAAAAGAAGAGATTAAGTATTGCAATAGAAATCCTCACCAGGCCACATCTCTTGTTCCTCGATGAACCTACAAGTGGTCTTGATAGTGCCTCAGCATTCTTCGTAATTCAAACACTTGGAAATATAGCTCGCGATGGAAGGACAATTATATCTTCAATTCACCAGCCAAGTAGTGAAGTTTTTGCACTCTTTGATGATCTTTTCTTACTCTCCGGTGGTGAAACTGTCTATTTTGGAGATGCAAAGATGGCTATAGAGGTATGAGAAGACTAGAGAAAAGAAACTTACATGCGTGATCTTAGAAATACAAGGTCAAGCTCATGTTGATTTACTACAATCTAATTACTGGTATCCTTCTTGACAGTTCTTTGCTGAAGCTGGTTTTCCATGTCCAAGAAGAAGGAATCCTTCTGATCACTTTCTACGCTGTATAAATTCAGACTTTGATGCTGTAACAGCCACACTGAAAGGATCTCAAAAAATTCGAGTATGTATCACTTCCAACTGCAACCTTCTGACGTGGTATTTTGAGTAACACTTCCTCATCACATGTCACTTATATCAGTGTTGAAGATGCCTCTGAGTAAAAGACATTTCATTTCACAGATGTTGAACATCTTTTGGCAAGCTGTTTCAGGTTTCTCTCCAAAAAAAAAAAAAGGGAAAAAAAAGCTGGAAGTCCCGTATGCCAATTTACCGGCAAATGGGGAATTGAATACAGCAATGGGATGATAATTTCCCAACATAGTCATACAGTAACATCTGGAATTTTCCTTCTTTTCTCTGAAAGTAGCAAATGGTTTGGAAAAAAAGAACATAGCAGACATCCCAAAACTACCACCTTTTAAAAACTGTATTTATAACTGCTCTTTTACTTGACAATAAACATTAAGTTGCTGAAAATTGGAACTTTCAAGTTTTTCAATTTAGTACTCTGATTACAAGTTGCTTCCATGTATGTATATAGCAAAATGGTGCGAATGAGCATATTTATTTTGAATTTAATCTGAGTTGCGCCAAGTTTAGTTGTTCTGCTCTAAGATAAGTATCTCTACATAACGTATTAGATTGTATGAACAGCAGAATTCTGCCTCTGCACAAACACACACATTCTCCTGTGGACGCCTTTTTTCACTTTTTGTTTATGTTAATCATGCTGTCAAGCAAGACTGATGCAACTGTCCTGTATCCGTCTTAATTATAGGATGTCCCTATCTCGGCAGATCCTTTGATGAGTTTTGCAACAGAAGAGATCAAATCAAGACTTGTTGAGAAATATAGGCGCTCGAACTATGCGCAAAAGGCCAAAGCAAGGGTTAAGGAGATATCAGCTATTGTAAGCAACTGAAATCTCAGATTTTGCAGCACTAATACTTCATTCCTGTCATTTAATGCTGTCAATCTGCAATCTCACATCATCACACGATATAGCAATTCTGTTCTTTGCTATTCTTTTGCACCAATTACTAATACCAAAACTTGTTCAAAGTTCTGTGCTTTTACACTCCATTTTCCATTAAAAGCTGTAAGAAAAAATTTCCTCTGCTTGACGTGTTTGCTTATCTGCTCTGAATAATTTTAATGGACAAGCTAATAGGAATAATTACTGAATGTAGCCTCTTCTAAACATGTATGATGAACACCTTTTGAAAGTTCATGCTAAATGCTGCTGTCTGTTAAACATTTTTTGAAGAAGCTCATCTATTGCAGGAAGGACTGGAAGTTGAAACTCAAAGTGGAAGTGAAGCAAGCTGGCGAAAGCAGCTCTCAACACTGACCCGAAGATCATTTGTGAACATGTCCAGAGATGTGGGATATTACTGGGCAAGGATAGTGATCTACATAGTTGTTTCCATCTGTGTTGGTACAATCTATCATGATGTTGGGTATGACTACACTGCGATCTTGGCTAGGGTAGCTTGTGGGGGATTTATAACAGGCTTCATGACTTTCATGTCTATTGGAGGCTTCCCTTCTTTCATTGAAGAAATGAAGGTAAAGATCCTGTTTGTGTAGAAATGATAAAATGATAGAAGAAGAATCATGAAGAAATCTGTGCCTGTGAAAAGATGATGGCATGGCAGAAAGATTCTTAATTTGTGGTCTTGACTCCTTGTTCTTTTATATATAACAGGTTTTTTATCGAGAAAAGCTTAATGGCTATTATGGGGTTACAGTGTTTATCCTGTCCAATTACTTCTCCTCTTTCCCGTTCTTGGTTACGATCGCCCTCCTCACCGGGACCATATGTTTTTACTTGGTGAAATTTCGATCTGGATTTAATCATTACGTATTTTTCTGTCTCAATATCTTCGGCGCCATTTCTGTTATAGAGAGCCTGATGATGGTTGTAGCTTCACTGGTCCCCAATTTCTTGACGGGACTGATTACTGGGGCTGGAATCATTGTAAGATCAAAACACTTCGATCTTCATTAAACATTTTGATTTCTATGTTGGCCATCTGATTTATCTGACCACTAACCTAATCTGGTTACTCATGCAGGGGATCATGATGATGACCTCTGGTTTCTTCAGATTGCTGCCTGATCTTCCAAAACCATTCTGGCGCTATCCAGTTTCGTATATCAATTTTGGAGCCTGGGGAATTCAGGTAATTCCATTTTAATATGTTTCTACAACTGGAAATGCCTGTTAGGAACAAGGAGAGTGGTTTCTTTAACCTCTAGATGAGATTTTACTTGTCTCATTGAGGAAGATAGAAGTGCAAGTTGGCTCTGTGTAATGATTTTCTTGAAGAAGTATGGCAAAACATCTCAAGACCTGCTTTACGTCTCGCAACAAAAAGCATGTCAATAACAACATCATATCCAGAATGTCATAATATAAGGAATAGCTGAGAAAGATGTTACGCAAGCTGTTGTCCCTAACACACATGCATGTAGCCTCATCGATCTCCTTCAGCAGCAAGATTGAAAGACATATTGACATTGTAGATTTTTAACCCATTCCTTATTCTACTGCAAATACAGGGTGCCTACAAGAATGATTTCCTCGGACTTGAGTTTGAGCCTCTAGTACCCGGCGAGCCAAAAATATCTGGAGAATTTGTTGTCACACGCATGTTTGGCATCCCCCTGGATCATTCGAAGTGGTGGGATTTATCTGCTATTTATCTCATTCTTGTATGCTATCGGATTCTATTCTTCGTTGTGCTCAAGCTCAAGGAGAGAGCTTTGCCAGTCGTCAAGGATCTTTACAGTAAGAGAACCTTGCGAATAATTGAGAAGAGGCCTTCCTTCAGGAAAGCACCATCCTTTTCTTCCAGCAGGCATCAGCCTCTCCACTCGCTGTCTTCTCAAGAGGGCCTCAACTCTCCACTCAACTAGGAAGCATAATGGGAAATTGCCCAGCTTGTATTTAATACTGTGTTGCCCTATGTATTGTCGTCAAGTTGTATTTTTTTCCCTCTTCTTTATGCTTGTGAAGTATGCAAATTTCTTTTCTAGACTAGCTGAATAATCTAATCCTTGCATATCTAAAATTAATGGCCTGGATTACTTTGCAGCATATTAAATCAAGAAAGGTATTTGTGCTTATAACTATATTTACCCCTTCTCTCATTTTTACCATTGAAAAGCATCGCATGTTTTCGAGTTGCAAGTAATATCCAATCATGTGTGTGAGGTATCTACACGTGCAGGTTCATGTGAGGGCTAGCTCCAAGTGACTCGGTGTAGACCTCTCCAAAAAAAAATGGTAGTAAAGCCACTTCTAGGTTTTTTTTTTTTTTTTTAATATGAATATCCAAACTAATTTATATATACCTCGATTAATTTTACAAATCTAAAATTATAATTATATAAGCTTTCAATGGTTCTAAAATTAGAGAAACTCAAATCAATAACTTTTAAAAAATAAACTTAAAACCTAATTAGTTAAGTTATATCCCTTTAAAAATTTCCCAATCTTTATACATAAGTGCTTGGAGAGAGATAAAAAACCATTGAAATGAGATAGTTGAGACGTGTACTTATGAGTTGTTAAATATATAGGTTACAAGAAAGAAAGAAAGAAAGAAAGTGTTTCGACACGAGACCTTTAAGAAAAAGAAACTACACATTCACTGGTTATATTGTTTTTTTCAAAAAATAAAAATAAAAATAACGGGTATGCATGTTGTTTTAATGTGATTTTTAACATAAAAAAGATTTAAAGAGTAAGTTTAAAATCATACCTAAAAAATAAATACAAATAAAATTAATTAAATAAATTAACACAAAAAATTAAGTAAAGATGAACACATCAACAATATTATTTAAAAATAAATATTTTATTTTTTAAAAAATTGATATATATATATAAAACCAAAAAATAAATTAGAATAATATCTTGAAAAAAAAAAACAATTCTAAATAAAACTTATATTAAAAAATAGCATACAAAACACGTGACTTAGATTATAAGACCAGAACAAATCCAAATAAAAAAAATTAAAGATAATCACAAAACCAATATTTTCTATAAAAAAACAAATATAAAATGATAAGATTGTACGAGGCTGAATCCTTAACAAATTAAATATCAAAAGATAAAATCATGAAAAAAAAACTCAATTACAGAAAAGCAATTAAAAAAATAAGGGAGATCATTAGAGGGCAAATAAAAATTTGATTTGACTTGTGCTCCACAATGAACCATAAATTTATTTAAAAATAAAAAACTTTATAGAAACTATATTGATATGTATTTTTTACATAATATAAATTATAAGTGTAAATCAAATAATCTATCCAAATATCTAATAATCATCTATGTAAATAAAAAAAAGTTATTAATAATAACTAAAAGAGAAAGTGAAAAAATTAAAAGATGGATGTAAATCAAGATATTTGATCTCGCATAATGAGATATTTACCCATTTGTGTTAACTGAACTTGTTTTTAAAATCAATAAAAGATAATAAAAATAAAAAAAAACATACGAAACGGGGTGAAAAAAATAAAAACAATGCAAAACAAACTAAATAGAAATGAAAAGAATTAAGATTAAATTCGACATAAAAATTAATTGAAATTAAATGTTTAGGGAAAAATAAAATGAAATTTGATGTTTACGGATGTAATTGAATAAATAAATAAATTAATCAAGAAAATGACCTCAAACAAAACAAATAGTAATTAAAAGAATAATAACCAAATTTAATAAAAAAATAATAATTAAATAAATCAAATGATTAGGATGAAATTGAAGATAAATTCTAATTAAAAATAATGAATGTAATTAAATCAATGGTAATTAAGAGAAGATGGACTGAATTAAAAGCAAAAAAAAAAATGAAAAGTTGATTTAATTTTTTGCATGAGCAGGACGCAACCCAATGAACAAAAAAAAGGAAAAGAAAGAAAGAAAAAAAGAAGCAAATTGACATTAAACCCGACTGAACCACCATATAGCATTCAGAGAGAAAGAGAATACCAAGAAAAATTAAATAATGCGACGGTAGCATAATTAACACCACCGGATTCAGTCGCAATCACTTAGAAATAACAAAATGGTTGACGACTTGACGCGTTGACGCCAATAAATAGAACGCCTCTCATTACCCATGAAGATAACAAATAAATCAATAGAAAAAGAGAACAACACCCTCATCTAAAGCCTTCAGAGCCGTGAAATTCTACTGTGCAAGTCCACATTAGAATTCATTTGAGTCCACAGTGCACATACAGTAGAAAGAATTCACACACAGTTTGGAGTTTTACTTAATTAATGGGATGAGAAGAAAAAGAAGAAGGTGAGATGTTAATAAATCCATGACACGATGTAGTAGACTTTTTATAAATAAACTTTTAAGACATGCAAGTGGTAAACTAACTCCCACTCCCTGGCGAACATGTCTCCAAGACTATCAAAATCAACAATTTATTACACTGTGGCAACTACTTGGGACGGACATCTACAGCAGCCAACAGATTGATCAGCAAGCCACTCCAGTTGCCAACTTATGACCGAATTAATGTGTTGAAGAGGACCATTTCTGCTATATATTTACTTCTCTTATGACCGAATTAATGTATTGAAGAGGACCTATGTCTGTAGCTGATTGGATATTAAATACCAGGGTCCGACTCCATTTGCTCTGTTCTTATACCTACAGCTAAAAAATGTTTCAATGGAGCTGCATGCCAGGCAGTTTGCTGGTTGTGGGCTTGATTTGATATTAAATACCAGCAAGAAAAGGAGTTCATGCATTATATGCAACGCAACTGCTCAATTCTGCTCTTTCTTCCATGAACAAGGCCCTCAATTGTGAACTTGATATCCTAAATTCAGTTGATAAATTGTAAATGAGAAGTTCTGTTTCAGAAAATGTTAATCCACTTGAAGAAAAATGTGTGATTGCTCAATGATCTATGGTAGAGATTATTCTACGGGTTGTTGAAATAGAGGCTACTCTCATTTTCTGTCCTGTACCTTATGAAAAGTATCTCCAACCGGATAGCTAAATAAAAAGCTAAATGTTAAAAATTATATTTTTAGCTTTTGTTTTTTTATTTCTTCACTTGAACGCATAAAACAAAATATATAGTTATATTAGCTATTTGTTTTGTGATGAACTACTTCTATATTTCCCTATAAAAATGACAAAAATAAATAATTGTTGGTCAACGATTATTTTTATAGTTGTTGCCAACAATTCATTTTTTTTCTCTTTAAATGCAGGAGGAATTTTCTTTAAATGCAGGAGGAAAGAACTTGTATTTTTTAAAATTTTGTATTGTGTCTCACCCTTCTCTTAAATTTAGAAAAACAAGAATCAATTATTCTCCGGTTAATTAATAACAATGATTGTGTTAATTAGCTGAAATTAAAATGTATGCTTGTTTAAAAGTTTTTTCTATTTTCTCTTTTATATCTCTTGATTTTTTAGACCTTTTGTTGTTAATTTTATATTTGTGATGATTTTTATTTCTTTATTATTTTATGTTTTTAATATGGGTTAAGGAAGACAGTTTTTTATTTATGTTGTTATCTTTGATAAAATTGAGAGGTATTAATAATGATAGTTGATATTGATAAAAATATAGAGTGATATATTTAAAATTTATTTTTGATTATTTGTTTAATTTGAGGTCAATTATATTTTGTCTTGTTGAAAATACAATTAAACCAGTACATCAATTCTCTTTTAGTTCTAAAAAATGATCAAATTGTTATGTTAGAACAAGTAGGAGGCAATGCTTATTATTAATTCACATGTATGAAAACTAGAAAATTGCTAGACATTGAATGTGAACTTCTTTTACACTCTCTTGCAAGGTTTTAACTTGAGTTTTTTTTTTTTTAAATGTAGATGGATTCAAATTTTCCAAGCTTTTTTACCAACTTTCTTATGAGTGAGTCAGAAGATATTCTCTCTCAACCAAGTGATTCTAATTAATTAATTGATGACTTAACATACTCGAATTTAAATGTTTATTCGGTAAAAAAATCACAAAGAAGTAAAACCTTCTCACCAGAAAAAGATTATTTACTTGTCTCTGTATGACTAAATACAAGTAAGGATCCAATTACAGGAGTTGACAACAAACAAAACAGTTATGAGCTTGCATACATGCTTACTTTGTAGAGAATGGAGGAAACTTGAATAATCATTCCCAAATAAACATCTCAAGTAGATGGTAAGAAATAAATAGAGAAGCCAGTAAATTTGTTGGATTTGTTACTCAAATTGAAAATCGTCAGCAAAATGGAATGACCGAAGAATCAACAGTAATTTTAATATTCATTTCCATGTTAAATTATTTAAAACATATTTTAACATTATTTAATTAATTAATTTATTTACCAGATTAATGATGCTCGGCAAATGTATGCTTCTTACGTTGACAAAAGATTTCAACTAGAATACTGTTTGGTTATTTTAAAAAAAGAACCCAAATGACAATTTGAGCGTGCAAGTCAACGTTAAAGTTCAAACAAGAAACAAAAAAATCATGTCAATGCAAATCCGGCTTCATCAACTCCATCCACCCCTGATTCTGTAAATAAATTTTAAATTACTTCATTAATTTAATTTTAAATTAATTTTTAACAATAACATATAAAACGTATAACATATAAAACTTAAAATTAAAAATATTTATATAAATAAATTTTAAATTATATCTTTTAACTTTCATATTACTTCATTAATTTTATATAATTTTTATAAATTATTCATATTAATTATATAATTAATAACATCATAATTATATTATATATAAAATATCTAAATTAGTTATATCATGGCTATTATGGGTCCATCTGGGTCTGGGAAATCCACCCTTCTTGATACATTAGCAGGTTTTTACATCCCTGTCCCCCCTCCTCTCGATGTTGCCAGCCATTTTAGGAGTAAAAAGTTCAAAAAAATTAGATATGGTAGAGTGCATTGTTAATTAATTACTCAGTGTGCAAGGTACGTATATACATCCCAAGGAATACGAAGCACATTAACGAGAAAGCACTCATGGCGTCCTCTTCCTTGCTTGCATAACATGTAATACGGTGGTTCTATGAGGTTTCATCCAGCAATAATTTTTTTTTTTATCTTTTTTTTTTGGAATTGTGTGTTAAACATATAAAAAATTATATTAGCCCTTTAATTTTTTTTTTTAGATTCAGTCCATCTTCTTTTATTTGTAATTTTTTTATTTACATTAATTATTTTTAATTTCATCCCTTTCTTTTGATTTTTAAATTTTGTTTTCAAATTTAGTTCTTATTTTTTTAATTGTATTTGTTTTGTTTTGAATCATTTTCTTGATTGATATTTTTTTCAATTCTACCCCTAGGCATTTATTATTTTTATTTAATTTTTGTGTTAGATTTGGTCATGCTTCTTTTTATTGGTATGCTTTAATCATTTTTTTAATGGATTGATTTTTTATAGTTCCATCCCTGAATATTTATTTCATTTGATTTTTATGTCAAATTTAGTCATAATTTTTTTAATTGCTATTTTTTTCATTATTTTTTCATTGATTTTTTCTCAATTTCATCCCTTAATGTTTATTTGGTTAAGAATCTGGTTTCTTTATTTTTTCGGGTTTGTTTTTGATAAGATTATACCAGTCTCATGACCTGGATTATATATCTAAAAGATTAGCTCGAGTCGACCTCCATCTTTTCTTAAAGTATTTTTTTATATTTTTTACAGTATTTTTTTAAACTTTCTTGTTTATAGCGTCATCACATTCTCATGTCCTAGATCATGTGTTTTATTTGTTGGTTGCCAAGTTCATTTGAGGCTTTTTTTGTTATCTTTTTTTTTTTTTTTGCTTTGACAAGTCTTAAAAATTTATATTTTCAAATTGGGTTATAATAAGGACTTGGATCCGGTTTTTATATGTTGTGAGCTTTTTAAGATTTGATCATGTTTAAGATGTTTGTCCGGGTTTACTTGGTTTTTATATATGTTTTCAATTTCATCCTCTATGATTTTTTTATCTTTAAAATTTTCTCCTTATTCTTTTATTTTTTTAAATTGCTTTTGTAATTTTTTTATTAATATTTTTTTAGCGATCTCATCCTTTAAAATTAAATTGGTTAAGGATTATGCGTTTAAATTGAATCTGGTTAAAAATTTCGGTTTGCTTTCAACAATTTTTTTTTCTCTATTTCACTCCTATCATTTGATAATCTATAAATAATTTTTAATTTCACCTCCTATAATTTTTTAATCTTTCAAGTTTGGTTCCGATTCTTTTAATTGCAATTTTTTGGGGGGTAATTTTTTTTTTTTGTTATATTTTAGGCTCTGTTTTTTTTTCCACTCCTTTTCTTTTGAAAGATTTTTTTATTAATAGTTTTTTCAACGATTCCATCATTCAAAATTAAATTGGATGATATTTAAGCTTTTTGATTGACCTTGGGTCAATAATCTAACATGTTACATGTTTTTTAGATTAGATTATGTTTAGAAGATTCACCTAGAATTGCTTTGTTTTTTTATTTTTTTTTAAGTTTGACTCTTTTTTGTTTTCTACTTTTTTTTGTTAGGTTAGTATCGGATTGTTTGATATTCAAATTAGCTTATTTGTGGTTTTTTCTATCTTTTTTTCATTGGTTTTTTGTCCATTTATTTATTATTTTTTATATTATTTAAATTGTCACTTTAATCTTATTTTTTTTTTATCTATCATTTTTTTTACATAAAAAAAGAAATTATTATTCCACCTGTGGAGAAAACGCAACATGTCTGGTGTTGTCTAAATTGTCTCTTATCTCCTCAGCCTCTTATCTTCTCATGCTCTTTCTTCTTTACGATGTGGCTATTTGAGATAAGACAGGAGGCTGTACAATTTGGTTTAGTAGGGCATGGCATTACATTGAACCCCTGGATGATGAATGTAGTGAAAACGGTAGAACAAGCAGGTGAAGAGTTAGGTCTAAAGCTGCTCATCAGCTCAAGCATGAGCATTTATTACCAGCTACGGGAAAACAAAATCTTAACTGTGTTCTGCAAACTTGAAAATGCCTTAATGGGCATGCTGGCCATTACATTTCTAGGGTTCATTACATGCCTTCATGGTCGGTCCCTACCTATCCCAACGATAACCTTAAGCAACAGCCATTACTGTTATACATGGAACTAGCCACCCAGGGTTTCTTACATTAATGCAAGCATTTGTAGGGCATCAGGCACATGGGGTTCACAGAGCGAGCACGATACAAATTTATACTCAGTTGATGATAGTTAATTAGAGGAGATCAATCCTTCGAAGTTATTTCCTTTCTCTTTCAAACTTTTCCATTTCAAGTTCTTGAGATGGTGGGGCAATGCTGTAATTTTGTGTTCAAACCGACAAGTAATAATTTGTCAAGATTGCACCAAAATCCTGCTAATTGTTTATGAGATGGCCCGATTCAAATCTAGATCGATCTGTACTCTTAAATTGTTGGTTTGAACCAAAAACATTGATTAAATTACCTTTGGAGCTTGGCCATGTCCCTTTATATCGATCGGGATAACGACTCAACATGATGCTTTCTTTGGGGACAATTGATTGCTAACTAACACCATGATTTCTCTATACAAATATCTTGGCAGGATTAGTTGCAGACGGCACAAAACATGACCTTTTGCAGTTCTTCTCAAGTTTTCTTGACTGGTTACCTTGCCGATGATCAAGCCACCACACTCTCCCTTCACGTTCAATTCTATCCCACCACGTCCAAATCTTAATTCATCCAGTCGTCAACCCTACTCCATGCATGCAATCATATATTAATAGAGTTGATTTGTATAGCCAGTGAATATAAGGGAAATTAAGGACTTGGATATTGTCACTTGATTATAGGGGGGTAATTCTGGTTCTAACTGTACTGGTTACATATTATTGAAATAAATGAAATTTCTGCAGGGAGACTCTCAGGAGATGTTTTGATGACCGGAAACGTTCTACTTAATGGAAGGAAGAGGAGACTTGACTATGGTGGTGGTGTAAGATTATAGTTTTCTGTGTTCATAAAAAATAAAATAATGAAAAAACATATATCTTAGCTTGTCCAAATGTAATTTGAAGTAAATGACATGATTACTTATTTCCTACAGACTTGTCTCTCTTCTAACTGTAACATTACCACAGGCTTATGTAAGAAAATACGTTGTTGGGCACTCTCACAGTTAGAGAGACCCTCGCTTACTCGGCTCATATTTGAGGCTTCCAAGCAGCATGGCCAAAGCAGAGATTGATGACATTGTAGAGGGGACAATCATGGAAATGGGTCTCCAAGAGTGCAGTGATCGGCTAATTGGAAACTGACATTTAAGAGGTACAAGCGGTGGGGAGAAGCAAAGACTAAGCATTGCACTTGAAACCCTCATCAGACCACAACTTTTGTTTCTTGATGAACCTACAAGTGGGCTGGACAGTGCCGCAGCTTCCTTTGTAATTCAAACTCTTAGAAATATTGCTCATGATGGAAGAACCGTTATCTCCTCCGTTCACCAGCCAAGTAGTGAAGTTTTCACTCTCTTTGATGACCTTTTCTTATTATCTGCTGGTGAAGCAGTTTATTTTGGAGAAGCAAAGATGGCAGTAGAGGTACAAGTGTACAGCCATTCCCTCTGGAATCAGAATTCAACATGTTTTCTCACTTTTCATTTTGTTAAAAATATGTAATGCGCATCTTAATAAATATCTTAGTATCAAACTCAAAGGTACTTATTTCAACGAGAATTCTAAATTGCATCTGAATCTTACCTGAAATGCTAATCTTGCAGTTCTTTGCAGAAGCTGTATTCCCATGTCCAAGTAGAAGAAACCCTTCTGATCATTTCTTAAATTGTATTAATTCGGACTCACAGGGTATGCGCATGTATGCTGTAGCAGTTTAGCTATTGCTATCATCATTCTGGATAGAAAAAATCAAAGGTTTTTTCGTTAGCTAGATCATGTTACCTGTCCATTCCTTATACTTGAATTTTATTAAACTGAATTATAATTCTTCTGGTTTTCTTTAACTTAAGGAAATTCAAAATCCATCCGATGCCTTGGCAAATTTGCCAACAGCAGCGATCAAGGTATCTTTGGTCAAGAAGTAGATATCCTCCAAACATGCAGTAAAAGCAAGAGCTAGGATTCAAGAAATCTTGGCAATTGTAAGCCTTTCAAACATTTCTGCATCCAATGCATATTAATTCTCCTTCATCGTAATTGTCTCGTTTGTCTCGTTCTTGCATCCGTCAGTGATTAGAGTTCTCAGGATGATCTCTTAATGCACATCTTAAATGCAATTTATAGCTGGTTTTTTCCAAGATGTGCTCTCAGTTTGCATGTTCAGAAGGCATTGAAATTTTTCAAAGGACAATAATAGCATTCTCTTACACCACTATCTACTGGTTTTCATGAGCTTGAATGCTTCACTGCAGAAAGGGCTTGTGATTAACATAAGAGGGGAAAACCAAGCAAACTGGTGGAAACAACTTTCAACACTGACAAAGAGATCTTTCATTAATATGTGGAGAGATTTGGGGTACTATTGGGTTAGGATAATCGTCTACATCTTGCTGTCTATTTGCGTTGGTACCATGTTTTTAGATGTTGGCAAAGGCTATACAGCAATATTGGCCCACGGAGCTTTTGGGGGGTTTCTGTCAGGGTTTATGACATTCATGTCCGTTGGAGGCTTCCCTTCCTTCATTGAAGAACTGAAGGTAAAACACTCCTTTTGATGAAACTTATGGGAAAGTACAATGGCACTAGTTCAGTTTTAATTAAGCTTTCGATTCTTATACAGGTTTTTTACAAGGAAAGGCTCAACGGATACTATGGGGTCGCGGTGTATACACTATCAAACTTTCTTTCTTCTTTTCCCTACTTGACTGTGATGTCATTTGGTACCTCCAGTATTACCTACTACATGGTGAAATTTCGATCTGAGTTTTCAAATTTTCTGTATGTCTTCATGGCCCTTTTAAGCAGCATAGCAACTGTAGAGAGTTGCATGATGACTATAGCTTCGCTGGTCCCCGACTACCTAATGGGATTCGTTATCGGATCAGGATATATTGTAAGACAACATTCTAATTCATCTTTTTCAGCCCGTCATCATTCTTCCTAAAACTTAATGGTTTCTATTGCATTGATATTTGCTTGCAGGGAATCCTAATGATGACCTCTGGGTTTTTCCGATTGCTGCCTGACATTCCCAAGGTCTTCTGGCGCTACCCAATTTCTTACATCAACTTTGGCGCATGGGGATTGCAGGTAGGGTGTACGCAAGATTGAATTTTATTTTAGTTTTTTCAATTTAACTCTTGATATTTACCATTCCTATAATGGGAAACGCAGGGAGCATGCAAAAACGACATGATTGGGCTGGAGTTTGATCCTTTAGTACCTGGTGGTCCAAAACTGAAAGGAGAAGAAGTTCTCACAACCGTGCTCGGTATTAGTCTTTGATCATTCAAAATGGTGGGACCTAGCCGCTGTTGTGCTCATTCTCATAGCTTTCAGACTCCTCTTCTTTGCCATTCTCAAGTTCAAGGACAGAAGTCTCCCCTTGTTTCGGAAACTTTGTGCCAAGAGAACTCTAAAACAACTGAAGAAGAGACCGTCTTTCACGAAGACTTCTTATTCACCCTTTCCTTCAATAAGGAACCAACCTGCTCATTCTTTGTCTTCGCAAGAGGGTCTCAGCTCTCCAGTTCCCTACTAGGCTCACATTTCACACACACGGCTGCAGTGCTCAAACCCTGCCTGGAATCACAGAGAAAGTTACGGTAAAGGAAAAACAAATAAACAGATCATACCGTGACCTGCTTTCTTAATTAATCATTTAAATTGCTTTTACCAATGAATTTCACGTTCTAGCTATTCAAAAACATCGTTGGATAATTTCTTGTGCTCATACGTGAAAAAGAATGTTTTGTTCAAAATGGTGGCAGGGGGTCCACGGTAACTAACTAGACAACCTCTATCCGAGTTCCGTTATGTGTCATGGAAAGTAATCTTTCACTGGGATAAGGTTTGAAGTTCATTTCTTTGCAGTTTGAAGAATCAATGCACATCGACACCTAAAAGCACCATAATTTGGGCATGGCCAGTTAAGCAATCTAGCGAGAAATAAGCGTGAATACCTGCCTTTTCCCATGTTGCTGAATGCGCCCACATGAAAGATTAAAGTTGAATTCTCACGAGAAGGCTGCTGGCTGTAATCATGAGCCTAATTTCCAGTATGTAGTCCGAACTGCGAAATCCAACAGTATCATTTTTCTTTCTAGGTGAAAATTCCCTACACAAAAATAATGCACAGAATAGAGTAAAAATAATGCTTACTCACGTAAAGTAGGATTGTGCATATTGCCAATTACTAGTTCTGACTGTCACCATCTTTGAACCTCTGAACCTTTCATGTTACACAAACCATTCAAGGGTAAAAACTAAAATCAAGAGTAACATGCATCAGTCGGTCCATTTATCTATCTATACACTTCAAAGTAATATATATAAATTACAACCCGTAACAACAGCAAAATTGTACTATGCAGCACCTGGCCGCCCATTGTATCCAAAAGAAGCTACTAATTAGCCAATGTTTAGCTCCTCTTAATCAAGATTTCCACGGTGATGATCATTGCCGTTGTCCATTCTGAAATACCGCTTTTCTCAAGGTCTAGGTGTGCCTGAAGTTCATTCAGGCAAAAGAACAATTGAGTAATGACGCAATTCAACGCCAAGTGACTCACTTGACTTTATACACTATGGTACTGCATTTAATGCAGCACCATGAGAACCCGTACAAATTGAAAGAAAAGACACCCAAAATCATGCCAGTTCAAACGTTATGGGAGCCGCATTTGCAGGAGCAAGGCTAGCCTCCTCAGACAAAATCGAGAACAGTCAAGAACCCTCTGAAAAAGCACATCAAAATGAGATCAAAACCTTGGAAACTAACCCAGAAAATCTGGAGTGAACGTGCCTAGCTGCAGGTCCATACCCAACAAAGGTTCTCCCCCAACGACCACAATCAGCCACCAATGAAATACACAAAAGAGAGAGGTGATATGCAACCCCCCAACATCACAAAGAAACACAACAAAAATGAAATCAGAGATAAATTGAGAGTCTACTGTGCGATCCATAGCGTAAATGTCTCTGGATGCACGGTGAATTCACCCAACCTTTCAGTTTTTTTTTTTTTTTTGATATAATCAACTAAAAAGACTGACAATCTAAACTGCCCATCTCTGGCAAAGAACAAAGTTGAAACATGCTCACCATCTTCCAACTACGACAAAGGAACTTACTGAAACCACAGTGACCTGGGAACAGCACGCTAAATAGAAACTTGTATGATGCATGAGCCTTAAGCCATAGTTTCTGAAACATCTAGCTTGCAAATAGGAATTCTGTAAAGGTATCAAATATTCACTGCAAAATGTGCAAATCAGTTCAGATATACTATTGTACCCAAATAATATTTCTCATTAACAAAAACCAGAAATCCATTACCAAGAAACAATTAAGGTGCCATCGTGCTCATGAAATATAATTGCATCTCATAAGCAAATTATCATCTCTCTTCTCTTCTTTTTTTCCCTCTATCTTCCATAAAAAAGTTGAGTATACAGAAAGTGAGTCAGTTCACTTGTCAGTCCTAATATATCAGTAAAAAAAAAAAAAAAAATGCTAAACTCAAATCAACCTCCCAACTCCACAGATGGTTAGGAAGTCACAGGCTAATGTTTCTTCTCCTCGGTGACACCATTTTCAGCACGATTGTCAAACCCATGGTAAGGAACATCAATCATGGGCTTGGGAACTGGAAGTCCTCCAAAATCCTCTGGAAAGAATTCAAAGTCGGGGCCAAAGTTGAACTTCACCACACAATTTGGCTGACTGGGGAGAGTGTACATTGAAGCAGCAGGGTAATAACGACCACCAAATAAATCCTTAAAAGCAACACCTTGACAGACTCCATTTTTGAAGAAAGATATCTCACTTCCTGCACAAAGAAAATAAATTTTAGAACACAGTTAATAGTAACATCCACCTGTCAAACACGGATTACATATTAGCATACCAAGATTAGGGCATGGATAAACCATGCTCATTTTAAAATAGGAATTCCAACAAGTGATCATCAAGCTTATGTCCCCTAGCTAGGAATTCTCTACCTAGCAACCCAAACACTGGATTTTCACATGATATTTCATCAATAACTTGGTGAGTTCCGTAAAATATGCCCCCCCAAATGCACAGCATTTAAGATAATATTCCATTCCATCAACAAGTTGGTGAATGTGAGATCTTCTTTCAAATGCAAGGCATAGCTGGCAGAAGATTGGTCAGGCATTTCCATTTCATCAGAAAAAGAATCTAATGTCAATGACACACTTCACCTAAGAAAACGTGAAAATGATAAGTGGTTTCTTTCATATCTCAGAAACAATCTGAAAGATGATACAAAATTTACAACCTGGGTTACCATCAGCGTGAACAGGCCAGACCCAAACCAAATCAGATTTTTCCAGCTAGACTCAAAGATTTCTAACTGCTTGGAAAGGAAATCTAAAAGTCACAGACTGTGCACATCATATGAGTACCATATTCATATAGGATGGAAACTCTCATCTGCTCCTAAGTGTAGGTCACCCTTGATTTAAAAAATAAAAGAAAAGGAAACTTTCTGCTTCTCTCTTCCCCTTCAATTGTCCTGACTACCCCTACTTCAGACTTTGAGATTGGGTAAACTCGAGATGCAATTTCAATCACTTAAATGTAATCAGACAGGTTACAACCCTTCTTGTACATTGGTAAAAGACCATAAATGCCTAGTCATTTGGAAATCACAAATTCCAACAAGATCACAGACCTATTTACTGAGAGAAGACTATAAATGCCATGTGCAAAGCAGGTGGTCTATCGCCTCTTCTTAACCTACCTTAAACTTCCACAATACCACCAACTCCATGTTTAATTTTTTGTCACGACACTTAAATTTCTGGAAACTAATGCAACAGGGAAAACAACAGCGGATTTGCTTAAAACTACTTTACCACTAAACTTAGTGTGGCATGATTGATGCGAGTGAGGGTAGATTCAACCTTCAGAACACCAACCTTTCCATGCCACCTCCACTCCCTCGGCACAGAAAAACCAAGTTGCTAACCTCAGCATAGCAAAACTTACCCAGATAGAATAGAAAGGGCTGAATTGGTCAGACATTGGAAGGCTATATAAGAAGCTCTGCATCCACAATTGAGGACCTATTCTGCTAGCATTCGCACTCAAAGATTGCCATAGCTCTTCTATGAAACAACAAGGAACTCCCTTGCAACTCACAATACATTTCAAGCACCATGCTATATCACTTGATCAATTAATGTTGTATTATAATTCCAGGTACGTGTGCTGCCTACTTTTACTCTTCAACTGATTACACACCTGTCTTAGAATGCAGAACATTTGAGCTTTAAAAGGAGAGGAGTTATCTTATCATTATTGAGCTTCTGTACTTGCATGTATAGTAAAATAAGCCTATCCCCATTTCCCAGAAAAGAATTCAAATTCTCAAGTGACATACACTCTCAATAGGAGAAAGTCTCAATTTGTTCTCCAATAAGTCATCAACAAATCCGATTATGGATAGGAGGAAGTGGAATTACAATTAAGGGTCAACATGGAATATCAAAATTCTAACAGAGAGCATCCTTATGCATAAAAAGAAAAAAAGACCATCGTAGTGAAAGGATAATCATCCTTGAACAACCCCACACAATCAAATCTCCGAGGCAGGAATCTCCTTCCCAACCACGCCATTAGCTAATATATGTTTCCCAAGATTCAGAGTTGTTTTTAGAAGGTTAATGTCAGCACATTACTTACTTCCCATCCTATATGCAATTAAAGATTTCCAATTTAAAGGAACATATAATTCAAATTTAAAGCAACTTTCTTAGCTAAAGTCTTGATGCTTATACAGTCATGGCACTTCGTACAATCCTAAATTCTCTTATTCAATACAAGAAAAAACGAGGTCCATAAAACCCCTAAAATTCCTTGATGTAAACTATAACCAATGCCATTAACATCAAACAAAAAAGTAACCTAAGAAACTCGTTACTTAATCAGCACATTGCAACACATTCAAGTTTCAAGAGTACGCACATGCTCAACAACATATGCAAAACAAACACATAACAAATCCCGCGTTACGCAAAACAAGAAAAACATAAACTCACCAGGAACAATCTTGGGAGGATCTTCCTTAGCATCAGGAGCACAAACATACCTCTGTCCTTTATACCAAACCAAATGAGCAGGTTTAGGAGTATACAACTGCCCCTCCGGCAAGTTAATATAAAACCCAACAACATCCCCTTCCTTATAACCTTCCTCGCCATACTTCTCCCTCAATGCCTTGTGCACTTTACTCCCATCAATATCTCTGTACCCAAAACTATTCCCATCATATCCAACCGGCGCCCGCAAATCCCCGTTCTCCGTAGACCACCCAAGTCGTGTGTGGCCGGTTTCTCCTAAACTAACCACTTTAATTTCAAAATACCAAGCTCCTTCACATACCCCTCTTGTAGCTCTCACCATTCTATACCCTTTAGTACTCCCTGCACTCATCCTATCTTCGCTCAATTCGGCTTTCTCTGCTTTATATACTTTAGACAGGCAGGTTTTTAAGGCCGGGGTGTCGTCGCTTTTGTCAGGGAATCTTGGGACTGGAGAGATCAAAACAGTGTCTTCTGATGGTGTGTTTTGTGGGTTTTGTTTTGTTTTTTTCTTGCCTTTGCGTGTGGATCTTGTGACCCAGACATTATTGTTGTTCTTTTTCTTCGAATTCTTTTTTGTTGTTGTTGTTGGGGTGATTTTGGTCGGTTTCTTGAATTCGTTGGCTCCATTTTTGTTGTCGTTGTTGAAGATTTCTGCTATTGTCGTAGGTTCTGGTGGTTCTTGGTTTTGTGTTAAAGAGGAGAGTTGTTTTTGTTTGTTAGGAGGCGGGTCTTCTTCATCTCCATCGTCTTCAATGTTGGGAGATTTGGTCGTGGGTTTCTCGTTGTCTTTTGAGGTTGTCAGGTGGTCTGATTCGGAGAGGTACTCGGAGGCTGGTGCAAAGGGGTCCTCTCGTTGAGGTTGTTGGTTGGAAGTTGTGTTGTCAATTGGAGTTGTTTCAGCGTCGTTTTGAGGTGGGTCTGTGCCGTTTTGGCGTTCCTCGAGATCGATGGGACTGATGGTGGGAGGAGGAGAAGGGTTGTGGTGGGTGGCGCTGTTGTTGGTTTGTTGTTGTTCTTCGTATTCTTCTTCTTCGTCTTCGTAGGTGGCTTGAAGGGAATCCATGAGGTCAGGGAGGTTTGGACTGTGGATTAGCCAAGGAGCAAGTAGAGTTTTTGAGCGCCTGCGGACGGAGGGAGAAATTAAAGACAAGAATTTCAAAACAGAAGTCAGAAATGCGGGGGACATATAACCCTTGATTTTCACCTTGAAACTCATTTCTTTTCGGGGTTAATATCGCCTTTTTGCCTTCCACTTTTGCTTTTATTATGAATTTTGCATTTCTATATAAAAATAAATGTAGAGATTTTATATTGCGAGAGCCACATTCGTTAAGCGTGTAAAAAAATAAGAATAACTTACTCATATTTATTCTTATTTTATCGATATTTTTTTTTAAAAAATCTGATGCTAATATTTTTTATTAGAATTTCCTAAATCAATATTAAATATTCTATTTTTTTTAATTTTATGATAAATTTTCATTTTTTTTATTTTTAATTAAATCTTTTTATTTAATATATATACACACACGCACTAATTTCTTAGATATCAAATCTAAATACATATACTTTTAACACGTATGGTATAGTTTAGCAAAGATTGACAAGAAAATAAGATTTATATATAAAAAAATATATGAGGTAAATTAATGAAAAAAATATAGGAATAAAAAAATATTATTAACTCATTTTTATTGGTGAATCACATAGTTGATTGACATATAGATAGGTGCCTTGGTGATTTTTTTTTTCCCTATAGTTGGTATGGTTTGATATTTTTTTGGCTTGATTTGATGCAACAAACTAATTTTTCATTTATAGTTAATAAAAATATATAAGATTTTAAGCTAATTATTAATATATTATAATAAAGTATTATTTTTTTAGTTGTTGTATAATATTATTTCAAAAAAGTGTAAAGAAAAACAATCAAAAAAATTATAAAATAATAAAAACATTAACAAAAAAATTATATAAATAAGTCAAGTATAAAATGATAAGTATTCAAAGTTTTAAAAAATAAAAAATAATATATTTTTTTAAAAAAAATATAAAAAAAGAAAGAAAAAACTAAAAAAATATTACAAAAACATAAAGATAAAAAAAATGATGATAAATATATCAATTGTAAAATAAAAAATTATCAAATGTAAAGAAAAAAAATATTGATTTAACATCTTGGTAATAAATAGGTCAATAGTGAAAAAAATTTAATATTTTTATTATTATTTTAATTTTTTGATATTAAAAATAGAAAGATATATAAAAAATATTGTTTTAATATATTTTTAAGAGAAAAGTATTTGACACCACAATTCAATTAAGGTTTTGTTTAACATTGTGATCTAACCGTGTTTTTTAAAATTTTTGGATTTTTTAAATCTTAAATTAAAATTTTTGAATGTTTTTGGATAATTTTAAAATTCTAAGGTCAAAAATAAATTTTAAAAAATAAAAAATATTTTATTTTAATATATTTTTCAAGTAAAAAATACTTTGAAAAACAATTTCTATCATATTTAAAGTTAGTTTATTTTTTCATTTCAAGAATGTTGTTTAAAAAAACTTAATTTTTTTTAATTTTTTATTTATTTTAAATTAATTTTAGTATTTTTAAATTATTTTAATGTTTTGATGTTAAAAATAAATTTTAAAAATTTTTAAAAAACTAATATTTTATATATTTTAAAATAAAAAATACTTTAAAAAATAATCATAACAACAATATTAAATAAATTTTTATAGATGGCCCTGATTCTGATATCCTACTCCCTACTTATAAGAGAAAGAATTACTTAGAATTTCAGGAAATTAGTTAAGATGCAGGAGTTAATTTAAATATTCATAAAAATTGAAAAAAAACAAGAAGAAGAAGAAGAAGAAGAAGTAGAAGAGAAGAGAAAACCGCTAAAACAAACCTCACCCCAAATTTGCACCGAAGAAAAGAAAAAGAAAGAAAGAAGTAAGCCCTTCTGAGACATAGAGATGGTCTTCTTAGTTGACACGCGTTGCACCAAATATCTCTCTCTCTCTCTCTATATATAATAGTAGTTAATGAATTGGTGTGTTTGTGGAGTCATAATCAGATAGAGAATATCTCTCTTCTCTCATCTCTCTCGTAGCCATAGACATGATGACATGAGTTGCAGCAGCTACTTGCGCTTCGTCTCTGTCTGCCTCTCTGATAAATGACAATTCTGTTCCTGTGATGCCCTGCGCCGACTTGTCGTACCGGCTTCTTTCTTCTTAGAAGAGAAGAGAAGAGAAGAGAAGATCCCTTTCTTTCCGTCTCTGTCTGTCTCTCTTCTTCATCTCCACTAATTATTATGACTACTAGCAAGCTCAATTCCACTGTAATTAATTCTGCTTCTCTCTTTCCTTCTCTACCTCCACTGTATTAATTAATGATTAAATAAATATAAAGTCTATACTGGATAATAATTACTATCATCTTTGATTTCTTTTTCTCTGTTGGTTGACTTTTCATTATTATTGACAGTCTGTGTTTGGATCTCTCTTGTTAATCTTGAATTTTCTTTTTTCTCTTTCTTTTTGCACTCCCTGTGAATTGTAGCAAAGCTCAATCTGGTAGTGTTTTCTTACTTGAAAGCTAAGCAGTTGCCTGGATTTTGGGTGTGTGTTTGTGTGTAGTGATGGACCAACATTAGTAGAGATGTGTTAGTGTTATCATTCACAACTGTAATTTAGAGACAAATTGGGTTTTTGTGCATGGAATTCCATATTGTTTGGAGAAATGTCAGTGTTTTTCCTTGTGAAAAAAGCTAGAAAGGGAATCCTGTCCTTTTCGTGTTGAGTTATTACATTACATCTATCATCATATCCCAATTTTTTTTTTTTTTTTTTATGTTTTAATCATGTTAATGATGCGTCTTTAATCATATAATCTCGAATGACTGGACTTCCTAAACCTTACCACTGTAGTTCTTGTAATTAATGATTCAAAATGTCAAATTGGTGGCCTTGCCTTTCCAAGTTTCGACTTTTGAATTTGGTATGTTGTTGAACGATTTGACCGTTATAAGTTGTGTTCATAATGCATTCAATGACTGAATATGCTCTGTTGATGCATTCACAATAGGAAGTAACCGAGGATATAATGAGTAGGTATGTTTGAAATTCTAGTCCTGCTCAAACCGGCATAAAGGAAATGCTTTTTATTAACTCCTCTTTCCATTAACTGTGCTCAACATTCTGCTTTCTAGTTGCATCACCCCAATTAAATCAAGTTGATCCCTCCTTTCTGATAGGATCCTCTTGGAAATGGAGAGGCAAGTTTGCCGTGTTCGCCTGACAATAAATTTAGTGATTCACTTACCCTTTTCCATTCTGAGAAGGCAGTGCAGGAGCTTCTTCAACAGACTCCAATCCAACACACTGATGACCATCTCATAGAGTTCTCAGAGGCTCTTAGAAGTATGCTTTCCCTTGACTTTTTGGACCTGCACCTTTCTTTTCTGGAGCTATTATTTTCTGTGAGCACCCATCTAATTTGCAATTTTACAATTAGCTGTTGCCAAGGCATTAAAACAAGCTGCCGAAGGAAAGGCTTTTGCTCAAGCTGAGGCCGCTGAATGGAAACGTAGATTTGAACTGGAAAGGGCACAGAATCAACAGCTAGAGCACAAAGGTTTCTCTGATGATGAAACAACATGCATAAATAGAAGCATATGAGTTTCATTCATGCATATCTCACATTTGTCTTTGATGTTGCAAACCAGTAATTTTATAGTGGAAAAAAAACAGTTCAATGAGGCCTATCTGAATCATTTAATTCTCCCGCAAAAATCACTTTCTAAAATTCATTTCTCTGCTTGGTGCGACTTTTATTGCTTAATATTTTGCAAGCTTCATGTCAAATTCCTTTGATTTCTGAACTTCCTTTGGCAGCTTTCTGCTGGTATCAATAGACAATCTTGTACTACCAAATCAGTAATTAGTAGCCCTGACTGCGTGCAGTCTATCCTTTGTAATTTGTATGGTTCTCTATTGTTTCAAACTTTTCATCTCCTCCCTAGGATGCCCTTATCCTGTGATTTTTTTTCTATTGGTTGTAAAAATAAGTATTGTGGTCTTACATTCATTATAAAAATAAGTTCTAAGAATTATTTCATCAATATAGAGAATTGTTACCTTTCATAATTGTTTCATCAATTATAGATTCCTTCATAAAAAATGCATTTTCCCATGAATATGGAGAGTGTATCAATGCCGCAACTGTGGATGAGCTGTTATTTGTTATCCTGATTTATTTTAATTGGTATGTCCATATTTTAGTTTCTCGTATAGATGGTTGATTTGTGAGAGCCTATGGGGTAGTCTTCTGATTTCCAGTATTCAACCCCTCCCAGTTCAAAACTGCTATTTTTTTTGGTTGTTGTTAAAAGCAACTTGTTCTGATATATTCAGTAGATCTTATTATGATGATTATTTGGATTTATCATTCATTGGCAATGTAGATTTCTTATTGTCAACAAGCATCCTCAACCATGGGGCCTGACAATGTAGATTTCTTGTTGTCAACAAACATCCTTGACCATGAGGCCTGTAATTGGAAAAGAAGAGGGACACTGTTTATTGTTGATAATGACATGATTGAAATCCACCTCGTGCATAAGAAATTCATATGATGTTATTGTGCACGCCATTGAACACTATTGTACTTCGTATGATGTCTTTATCTTTTAACCCACTAACAAGAAGGCAATATAACAAAATATTTTTTGCATGAAGGCCTGTCTATGATCATGTGGGTTCATATGTGAGCATGCACACTTGTGTGCATGTTTTGTGTATATCAAGCATTCTGATAAGAAATGTATTGCCAATATCTTATGAGCATATCCTTGTAGTTTGTTTTTTTGGAAGGAATTCATTGCAAGTGGCTTTGGAGCCAAATGGCATCTCTTGGGTTAAGGTAAAATTATGGGTTTAGTCATGGCGTTCATGTTTACTTAGTGAAGAAAAGTGAAGATAGAAAAACTATGAAGGAAACCTCCATGGGTGACAAGAACTAGAAAACCATGAAATAAAAAGGAAAGTTGAAATGTAGAAACTCACAATTGAAGTGTATTAGAAAGGGCAACTCAAATTAAGGAATAACGATTATACCGCCTAATAAGCGATTTCCTTCTTTCCTTGATCTACTATTATATAAGATAAATTACCATTGACCAAGGTTGAAAAGTCTCTCTTCCTTTACAAGCATACTTCCATGCCTTTGTCTGGTTATTCAAAACTAGAGTGTATGGCTAGTATTGATCTTTGTATGGGGTACTGAAAGGTAAAAGATTTGCACAAGTGAAATGGGATAGCACTTACAATAAATCATCGAATAATGAATTCTAGAACATTTCCTAACATTGAACTTCAGGGTTATCTAAATGGGTGTGCTTGCTTGAAGAATTTTAATAGCATGTAGCCCCTAAGTTGATATAATTGATGTTCTCTCTACATCTTCTCTTTAGCGGTCTTTTTGTAAGTTCCATATAGCTATCCATTTTCACTAACACAATGATGGTAGATCCTCTGAATATCAGTTTCTTTCTTATTTTGCTGCTTGTAGAAAGTTTTATTTTCATCCCTGCATGAGGCATATAGAGGGATTATTAACACGAGAATGTGACACTTTGCCAATGAGATGTGACCCATTGTTCACTTTGAGGTGGATGGTAAGGCGCCATGTGTATTGACTCATAGTTGTGTTCAAGCACACTAAAAACGGTCAACAATGTCCAGGTCCTTCCAGATGAGCTCTATTCTGAACCAATCATTCCAAACCTCCATTCTGAGCAAATTAGTTTTGCATGTTAGGCAGTTTGAAAATCCTTGTGATTATTGTATTGCTAGTTTTATTTTGTACTATGTCCTCTTATCACATGCTATATTTGTTTATTATATGATGTTCAAAAAAGATTTATTATTTTGATGCCCAAACATTGCATCCACCATTTTACAGTAGTTAACTTGTAAAAATGGTAAATCATAACTTTCTCATTTTGCTGCTTGCTTTATAGTTGCATATCTATATTTCTTTGTTACCATGAATCCTATTTTTTTAGTTGCTTACTGTTTGTGTTTTTTTTGAAAAAAATAAATAAATCATATAAGTGGCTCTATGTTAGATCTGTTGTTGTTAGATGCATGCCGTGCTCATTGAAGCTGAAATCTGTGTAATTCCTCATGTGGAGAAATGCTTGATTGTTTGGTTTTTGCGTGTCTGATGGTGCTGAATTAAGTTGGGTCTTATTTCAAGTTTTTTTGTCCATTAAATATTACACCATGTTCTGAGTGTTTCAATGTCTGATTTTGCCCACTTCTGAAGGAACAGCTTTGATGACTTGTATTACAGGAAAGTCACCAGGGGAGTGTAATGGTGATATTAATGCTCAGCAGATGGAAAACTCAACTAACCAACCCATGCTGAGAAATGAAGCAAATGAACAATCTGAAAATTGCTGTACAAATGGGCTTTGCTCTCATGAAATTCTTCATGATGGAGAGACTGACTCCCATGCCAAAGCAGTTCAAAACAAAATGATGAGAAAGGTAATTTTCTTGTTGTGGCCCCGGCTGAAACAGCTGTTTAGTTTGTTTTAACTACTTGTTTAATTGCACACTAGGTTCACAGCATCACATGTTTGGATGGGAACCAGCTAGTCCTGGTAATACTATACCATCTGTTGATGTTCTCTTAGAACCTAGAAAGTACTCTTCATAAGCTTTGCTAGTACTGTTGCTTTCTTTTTTTTGTTTTTTGCTTGTGATTTTTGTGATCATTTAAATGAATTGACACAATTTAAGTCCAAGGAAGTTCTTAGCTAACCCAACATTGAAATTGTGCTGGTGAATCTGGATATTATTCATGTTTTGACAAATTAGATTTAAATTTGAATCCTGAGACAGGCATCTTTCAAGCTTTCATGGTGGTGTAAAGGTGACATTAGTGATCAACACAAACATGATGTTGTCTCTTTTGAAAGAGGAAATATAACAGCTGCAGGGCGCAGCAGCAAACAGGTACTGAGTCATGCTCTGTCAACAGTAGCTAGAATTTTTTCCCTTCATATCATAAGCAAATTTACATATATACCTGTTCATTTGTATTGCTTTTCCTTTGAGAAACTCTTAGAGCTCTGTTTCTCCTACTAAACAGTTTACAAGGGCATCTAATATGTATATGTGCCTAAGAAAAATCTCATTTTCCTTTCAGATTTCTTTGAAGTGGGAATCCAACCCACAGACTGTGCTAGTTATGACCAAACCAAATTCAACCTCTGTTCAGATTCTATGTGCAGATATGATCAGGTACTGATGAGATATCCTCTGGAAATAGTTTCCTTAGTTCCTAGTGTGGTCTCTCTACTTTGCCTCTTTTCATCCATCTTTCCTTGAGGGTTGCTAAATTTGTCCGGACCATATTTTAAATTGGTTGCATGCCATTTATTAAATATTGCTATTTATCTTAAAGTTTGATTTCCATTCCAGATGGATGAAGGAGCATAAAAAATTAAACATTTATGTAGAACCACGTGTGATGAGTGAACTTCTATCAGAATCATCTTACTTCAACTTTGTGCAAACTTGGAAAGATGGTGAGCTACTAAACATTTATCCTTTTCCTTTTTACATGGACAAGGGTGTTCTTTCAAAAAAGAAATTAAGAGGCAAACATCTGATTACTGCAAGAAACATAGTTTGTTAGCCATGGATCATATTTATTTCCAATGCATCACATTTTGAGCAAATTTTGAAATTTACATGCTTTTAGTTATTTTGTAAAAGTTATATCTTAAGTGCCCACCTTTACATTCAAAAGGGTTGAAGTTAGATGCTTCTCTTTTATGGTCTTTAGTCCAACTTAAAACCTCTAACAATTCTTTTCTTCTGATGCATCAATATGCATAAAGCCTGTATGGTAAAACTGTAAGCACCGTGTCAGATCATGGTCTGTTTCATGTTTCTATTTGAGAATCCCTTGCATACTGTGCTAGATATTTTGTGTCTTCCATTTTTAATGATGGTTACAAAAACATCCTGCTCGAATTTGGAGGTCAAGTTGATGTGAGATTACTGACTGTCCAATTCTAGTATGATGCGATAATCCTTTTTCTTGTTTATGCATCAGTATGTATATACAGTCTAGAGAACTGCAATAAGCTTTATCTTCTTTTGCATGATTCAAGCTTCAACATGAAGACGGAATTTAGATTACATCTCACTCTCACCCTTTAGCTCTTCATTAATATCTTGATAATGCACAGGATTTGACTATTTATAAATTTGCAATATTGATTTGCAGAAAAGGAAATTTTGAGCCTGCATACAAAAGTTGACCTTGTTGTGACTCTTGGTGGGGATGGTACTGTTCTTTGGGTATGTTATTTCAGTTTGATGTTCATCATTCTTAGGTTGATTGTGGAATCCTTTTCTATTCGTGCATGGTACAGTTACCATCCCCTGTCTTTATTTGCAGGCAGCATCGATGTTCAAAGGACCGGTTCCTCCAATTGTATCATTTTCTTTGGGGTCTCTTGGCTTTATGACACCATTCCGTATCCTTCATGCTAGCTCATTAAGTTCTTTTGTTAAATTGAAAGTGAAATTGACGACATAAAACACCAATTACAATTGTTGACTTCTATGTGACAGAATTTACTTACTATTTAGTCATTTATTTACTTAATACAGTACCTCCCATGTCTTGACTTGAAATTATTCTTTAACTATTTTTTAGATAGCGAACAGTACCGAGATTGCCTTGATTCAATCCTTAAAGGTCCAATTAGTATAACATTACGACACCGAATGCAATGCCATGTTATTAGAGATGCAGCTAAAAATGAGTATGAAACTGAGGAGCCTATACTTGTTTTGAATGAGGTTACAATTGACCGTGGAATATCATCATTCCTTGTAAATTTGGAATGCTATTGTGACAACTCTTTTGTCACACGTGTGCAAGGAGATGGATTAATTTTATCAACTACATCAGGTAGCACTGCATATTCATTGGGAGCTGGAGGATCAATGGTTCATCCCCAGGTACGTTGTGATAACATCTTTCTTTAAGCACTTGTTCCGTGTGTGTGAAAAGCGCTCTCTTTTTCCATGGAAGTTTCCCATTATAAATATAATATGATTATGTGTTTCAGCATGTTTAGAAGCAGCTATACTAATTATTTTCCATATATGATGTAAAATTCTTTCAAGAAAACGCACCTAGCAGAGTCACATAGTTTAGATGAGGGTACCAGGTTTGATGAGTAGCACTAGCAAGAAAATAAAGTTATTGAAAGAAGGTATTTGGTGATTCAAAGATACAAGAAATAGCCAACTCATGTGTACTTGTTACATTCGATCAAAAAGGATCTTAGAATGCGGCTCTTGCTTCAGCATTTTCACTTGGAATGGCCAAGTAAGATTCAAAGTTGCATGCTTGGTCTTGACAACCCTGTACATTTATCATCGCATTAGACACTATTCAGCTACAGTTATATCAGCAATTAGATTTGAATCAGGGTCTCTCACAACGCGGCAGGTGTTTTTTTATGGCTAAAAGGTTGAGTTAGAATAGATTGGCCCGCTTTTCCCCCATTCTCAATGACATGACCTTGCTGATTTGCAAAACAAAAACAAAATCCATTATTAAACTATGAGCTCAATACATCAAAATGTAAACCAACAAGCACTGAGAAGTTGCACCCATACTATGGACATGTATAAAGTTGACGCTATCCTTTTCTATGAAGAGTGTGGTTGTTTTCATTTGGAAGTGAATGTACTCTTCGATTGTTCACATTAGTATTATTGCAATCACTTTAACGAGCGTGAATGATATTACAAATTTGATGTATTTCCTGTAATTGCAGGTCCCTGGAATTCTGTTCACACCAATTTGTCCACATTCCTTGTCATTTCGACCTCTGATATTACCTGAGCATGTAACAATACGAGTTCAAGTTCCATTCAACAGCAGAAGCCCTGCTTGGGCCTCATTTGATGGCAAGGACAGGAAACAGCTGGCAGCTGGTGATGCGCTAGTGTGCAGCATGGCACCATGGCCTGTTCCAACTGCATGCCAGATTGATTCTACAAACGACTTTTTGCGCAGCATCCACGATGGCCTCCACTGGAATCTCAGAAAGACCCAATCTGTCGAAGGCCCTCGGGATTTATAAGGTAACTTCGTTCTTTTTTTTCTTGGGTACAGGAAAGCAGTTCCTGCTGGGGTCTGTGATTCGCCTTCGAGTGTCACAGGGAAAGTGTTGTGGAGGGGGGATAACTTGTAGTAGTTCCAAGGGAAAAGAAATAGTTGCTGTCAGTCAGCTTAAATTTCTCTCTGAAATTTGTACTCCTTTGCGTAGTCATGAAATGATTAGACACAAACAAATAAATTGTTGAATGTATATACACATGCATATATCCATCAAGACCTGTGTCTTTACCGCTGCCCGCGGCTACCTGCTGTTCATCGAGTTCCATTCTCCAACGGTTGACTAGGCTAGTTAATCTGTAATCAAGCA